>JAVLUZ010000152.1:8045093-8185167 GCA_036768485.1 Mermis nigrescens | reverse complement strand
AAAGTCGTAGTGTAAAGTTCTATCGTTGGTACGGTATTGATAAAAATGAAATCAAGTACATGAAAGGCGATAAAATGATAAAAATAATAAAAACAATAAAAAGTGAGGACTTGATTCAAGCATGTTGAGCACATTGAATAAATGTAACTAAGGTGTTTGAAAAGTAAGGGATTTCAGTGTAGCATATAGGCACTTAAGTGCCGTGCGACGAGTACGCCGGTTGCCGTACTAAACTCTGCTTTATAATAAATTGAATTACCACTTTTAACCATCAGACATTATCGGTACCCGGACTTTTTATTGTAGTAAGCTCGCTTCAATGGCAAATTTCCTAAAGCTACCTTAGCTTACACTGCAAATAAATTGCCTGTTATTTTCACTCTTGCTCACTTTACACCTATTCGTGCAACATGTTCTACAAGTACTGCGGTTCATTCATCTCGAAATATTGTATTATTATTAAATGCTAGTAATATAGTATATAGTTTTGCATGAGAGATGATGCTGGGGCCGCCTTTTTAGCCGGGCCTGTACAATGTATACATATATCCCATACTTGCCGAGACATATCGTGCCATCCATATTACACCTATACAGGCCCATCGTCCTCAGTGCATCAGTACTGCGGGCATTAACATAACACAATAATGAATCAAAGATCGTGAAAATGAACGGACCGGAAGCGACAAATAAACATAAGAATATATTAGATTATGAACGAACAGAGCTATAGGCGAAAAACGATAAAAATAAACAAAAATACGAATTTTTCTTCAGAAGGTCTGCAGTAATGCGATACTAGAAGAGCACAGTATAAGACAAGTGCAATGCAAAACGTTACACAGTACGAACAGTAGTAGTAATCCGATGGGCTTTTCTTGCAGAAAAAGATTTGAAGTATCACTGCATAGCTTAAAATAATATATATACACATAATAGAAATACAGATGTACTTCTTTTAGAATGTAGTTAGAAACGAAAATTATAAAGGCGAAAATATATTTACACGGACCAAGCAGTGAATCGGTCAAATGTGCTTATTTTCTGTTATAAAAATCGCTAATTGAGCTGGTCCTTCCAAAAGTATATCGCATTGTTTCGAATGATTCAACAAATCTTAGTTATTTAATTACTGCAAACCAAATATGAACAGTATTCTACGCTCAATTTTACGGTGCTTCAACTTCATTGTTCGTACAAGAAATGCACATTATGTTGTATAATTCGATATAAGACTAATTTTATCGATCAGGGGCGCCCGGCGCCGGGCTAGAAAGGCCCCGGCGAGGCCTCTGGCGGCGCCGGGGCCCTGGCGCCTGGGCCTTACAATCTCCTGTACAAAGGTGCTCGCCACGAAATGTGAACAATAAAGTACCGATTGTGTCCTATGCTTTCATGAACGCTTCTTTCATCGACCGAATGGCCGGGGACCTAAAGCGAGGAGCGATGGCAATGCGGTTACCCGTTGAAAATGCGTACCTGCAACAGCGCGAGGCTAAGCTAAGTGGCGCTTTAAGAAAAACGCGTCCTAAACGCTTAGATCGGACTGTGACGACTCGGCTGCGCGTGGAGCATAGTAAGTATTGATTATACTCGTGTAATTCATATGCATGGGCGATATTGTGTACATAATGCGCACACGCGCTTTATCATCACGTTTATTCAAGAACGCGCGCCGTCGGTAGCTTAAAACCGACTCGTAGTTGGGTGAAGCGTTTCAGGACGCGTTTTTCTTTGATACAAGGCGCATGCTCAGTGATACTCTACAGGTTTCCGGCAATTAGGTCGTAAATAAGCGTTTCTGAATAAACTCAATCGGTTCTCTATTTCTTAAATTTCGTGGCGAGGCTCTGTAGTTACTAGTGTCGCCATCGTATTTAAAAGCGCCATGTTTAATAGAACGATGATATAAGTCTAAACAACAGTATAAACCAGACAGGTTTGAGGATCTTTGCAAGAATAGCAACTTTTGGTGTCGCAGTTAGTCTGGTCAAGGGCGTAACGCATAAGTAAGTCGGGATTAGGATACACCGTGTCTAAACTTTCGGTACGAAATACGATAAATCTAAGCCTATATAAAATTTAAAAATGTACATTTTTGACCACGCTTCCTTATTTTCAGTTGTTTTACAATAATTTACAACTAACTTTTGACCTAGACTTTTTGAGCATCTACGTACATACGTTATCTTTACCATAGAGCAGCAACATCTGTAATGGAGTCTTGTGCAAGTCGTGCAACGTCGGAAATTAGCTGCTTGAGTGTGATTCAATGTCCATAGCAATGACTTTACAACTAATCAAACTTAATTACTTACGATCATCGCATACCAATTTTTTATCGTTACGCCATTACGCATTATATGCAGATCGCGCCGGAAAATTGCAGCAGTTGCTCGTCGACGACTTGGCATTCGGGCAAACTGCATCAGAGAGTATTTCACCACGGGCCGATGGAGCACTACCAGTGTGCGTCAATTTACACTTTAGCGACAGCCCGTAGTCGGATGATGTGTGTATGGAGGAATTCTCACGTTTTATTCGCAGCTTTACACTTTATAAATGTACGGACTAATTTGTATTTTTACGCACATACAGCAGATAATGATGATTAATTTAATGGATTATTAATTTTTCACCTACACCGTCTATCATAGTGATGAATAAAGAGTCAGTGCAACACTATGCAATCATGCGGATTTTTTGTATGTGGATACATCGCTACTGTCTGCGATTTAGATTGCTTGATAAATCGGATCTCTGCGAGTGCAGAAGTACATGCAACTTTTATTCAAGAAAGGAAAGTAGTGGGCTGATACGTATGGCCATTCCTTTGCGGGGCTGCCAACCAGCTTTTAGTATGGAAAGAGAACCGTGCGGCCTATAACACTGCGCCACGCCCTGGGCATTTCTTGCCTCACACATGCGCGTAGACGTCTACAGATGAGGGTCATTTCAGCGATACTCTTTGAATTTTTTATATTTTTACGGGGTGTGCATACGTACATATTTATTGACGCGCGTCAAGCATGCCCGTTGCGCAAGAGTGGGTTTGCTGTTTGCTTTTTACGCTTTGCAGAATTTATCTTTACACTTTTTTAAGGACATTCAACAATTTTTATTTTATATGCGCTTGTCAAAGGCTGCGCAGGTATAATACATCTTCCAGGACGTTTGCGTGCACAGACCATACACTGCATTTGCGATAAAGAGGGTATATGGAAACAGCATTTGCGGCTTGCACACTGGGCTATGCTTTTTACTTTATATCCCACGCCTTGCCGGCGGACGCACGAGATTTTACGCATGCGTCAGGTCAGGCCGAGGAAGAGCAGCGCACCCGGCGGGGGGCCACCCGCGCCACCGATACTCAGCCTCACGAGCACGCGCCCGCCCAGGACATTTTGGCCTACCGCCTCAGCCAGAAGACGTCACCACCTTTATCGAGATGTTCCAAAACATTGAAACCGTCGAGAACGCGGCTAGGCCGTTCAAAAGACGAATTATAACAGCCTTTTTGTTGGGCGTCTGGTGATTGCCCCCTTAAAACCCAGTATTTTTATGTTTCATGGAGAATCAAAATGCGGCACTTTCGCGCGCCGACAGTAGGACTTGTTTGCCTTTTCGCACGCGCAAAGTGGCAGCGAGTGATTTTTTATCCTGCGTGGCTGAAATCGGAATCTGAGGGCTCAGTCCTTTTCGTAGGAGTTACTGTAATCGGCAAGGCTCATGTCCAGCATGCGTGCCAGATCATTATTTGTTGACACGCCTGCGCCACCGTCGTTTGTTATCAATCGAGCTTCTCTCCCCGTGTGCGCCATCGAGAGCCCCGATGGGGGACACGCCGCAGTACGCTCCGTGCTGCAGAACCTCACAGTATACTCACAAAGAAATGAAACTCTGCGATTGTCCCTTCTCCGGAAATTTACTGCATTTGCGCTTACGCGGTTTGTTTCCCATAAAAATTTTAGATCTCGCTTTCTCGCTTCCCACGTCGGTCCGGCCGTACATTGGCACCAGCCAATCCCGTCCTTTATCACTGATTTTCGGGCATTTTCTCACGCTTCATCATATTATTTATCGTTCCGCCTGCTTGTGTTCGTTTTTTGCGCATCGCGTTGACAGTGGACTAATATTGTTCTCGAGCTTGCCTTATCGAACAGACTTTTTTGCTTATGTTTTATTGCGAATAATACACAACAGAGATACGAGCATACGTGGGCTGCACGAAATTGTGGGGGCAGGGTGCATACATGCACAGTATGGGGTATTCTAGGGGGGGGGGGGTGAAAACCTAAAAGTGCCTTTTTTGGGCCCAAAAATGGCCGGTACGCCAGATTAAAAAAACATCGTTTTTTGGCGTTTCTGGCAAATACTCTATCCTTCTAGAGCATGAAATCTTGAAAAAATTTCGAAAAAGTCGAATAAATTGACAAATATATCGCTTAAAACATGAATATATGGCGCGAAGGACCGAAAATTTGGCGATTTGGAGCAAATAGATAGCCAGAAACCCAAAAGACACTTTTTCTACCAATTTTCAGGTAAGTTTAGGAAACTTAAAAAATCGCCAATTCTGGGGGGGGGGTGAAAAAATGATTCTGCGGGGGTTGAAACCCCCCAAGATCATGTATGGTAGGGAGCAAGATTTTTAAGGTCAAAAAATGGCTTTAAAAATTGTGGTTCTGGCGAAAAGAACACCATTTTCGGCTTCGTTTCGCTATTGAGCACTATCCATTGGCATCAAAAAATTGGGAGAAAAAACAACAATAAAGTTTCCAAAAATTGAATTCTGTGGGGTATTTTGGTTTCTGCAGGGGGGGTGCGTTCCCCGAACCCCTATCACCATCGCCCAGGTGTGGATACGAGTGTTATTGCAGAGTGTAAACAGGTTTACACCGAACACTTCACGCTTTGTCGTGTTTTCATTCTTAGGGTTTGAAAACGATTGGTACCGTACATGATTTGGGCCGGGGTTTCTACTTTCGGAAAAGATTCTAAATGCCCACGGCCCCCTCCTTCTGGAAAGTTTTTCAAAAACCCTCAGAATTTGCAATTTTTTCTAAAAATTCTCAAAAAAAGTTGGAGCTTTCTGTTGTTTGGAGTGTCTTTCGCTATTTGCTTGTTCAAAAAGTCGAATTTTCGGCGCTTTGCGCTTTATCTCGATTTTTCTCTTCAATTTTTTCACGCTTTTAGCCATTTTGAGTCCGAACAACAAATTGAATGAACTGGGCTAATTCTATCGTAATGTGACTTAGCTCTGTGAATTCGCGTCAAGTTAGATTTAATGTGGGACCAAGCTTCGGGTGCGTCGATTTTCTGAGCGAATGCGTTATTTTCCTAGGCAACATTTCGTCGTCTTTGGGTTTTTTATTGCAATCTAATAGAAATTATTATAATTGCCAGGTGTCGAATCAAAATTATGATTGAAATGATTTAGCTTTACCTTTTAATTATCATCATTAATCAGAATTATCGTCAAACTTTGGGGCTTTTGTAATAATCGACCAATAATAAAACGGACACGTATATACCTGTCGTCTTAAAGTTTCGTTGGGGTCATTGGCAAACATGGGCGTGGGGGTATGGGGGGTATGCACCCCTCCAGAAGTTAAAATACCTCCCCCCAGAAATCAAAATACCCCCCAGAATTCAAATTTTGAAATTTTTTGGCTTTTTTAGCGATTTTTTTTGATGCCATTGGATAGTGCTCGATGAGAAACGTCGAAAAATGGTGTTTTTTCGCCATATGACCACTTTCAGAGACCATTTTGTGACCTTTGGACATTTTTTCACCCCCCTCCCCTAGAATTTTAGTGCTGCCCACCTATGGTCATTGGCCTTCGTCGGAGGAGGGGGGGGGGGCGAATAGTGATTTTTATTTATTTATTCAACAAATCAAATTTGAATACGTTTTTATTTATTAATTATGGAGCAATAATAACTAAAACTGGTTTACCTCCTATTGTTTAAGGGGGAGGGGGCTAAATGCCCTCCAATTTTGGCTAGAAAACGCAAGTTTTCGCCAAAAAATCGAGCTGGGCTCAAAATTTCTCAACTTTAGGGGATGGGAGGACGACCTACTTTTGGTGGCTGTCCCTCCATTCCCCTGTTGCAAGGATGCGCGTCTGTAAGGGCGCCTTGACCTCCAGAGTCCAAAGGACCCGCGAGAATTCGAAATACTCCCACAATTGAATTTTCCAATCTTTGTCGTTTTTCTCTCGATTTTTTATTTCAGTGGATAGAGTTCGACGAGAAAGGTTGACCTGTTTTTTTCGCACTTTTTGACCTTCGAAAATCTTGGATCCCAGATTTTTCGGCCTTCCTACCGATTTTCAGCTTTATTTCTAGCTTTTTTTCCGAATGAGAAATTTCGCATCAGCATTTGAAATCTCAGTTTTTCCGATTATGAAGTTTCAACATACCCATGGATTAGGGGTATCTGAGGTGTGGGTATAGTCGAGGTCTATAGGTCACACGGGGTTGGGGGTTTGAGGTATACACCCCGGAAGTTGGGAAAACCCCTCGCAGATTACTGTAGACCCTCAGAAACCTATGTTGAGTAGCATTTCAGGTGATTTTCCGCAATTTTTGGCGATTTTATCCCCGAAGCACATATGGCGGACCCTTCCTCAAAATCTAATGATCCCTAAAATTTGATTTTCGGTGCTATTTTCGGCAATTTGCTTTATCGGACCCCTAGAATTTGGTCGCTGCCCATGTATGATGTGGGTTCGACCGCTCCAGAATTCATTGGACCCCAGAATTCAATTTCGGCGATATTTCCCGCGAATTCCTCGATCGAACCCCCAAATGCGGTTGCTGACCATGTAAAGGTTCAATAGCGTTTTGGCGTTTTCGCAACGTTGTTTCCGCTTGATTTCCTCCGTTTTTCGGTTATTTTGGTGTGATTATTAATCCGTCTTCAACTTTTTTTCTTGCCCGCCGCTGCTACGAACAAATCGTCGTTATATGTATATTTATATATACATGGTGGCCCATAAAAAGAGGTTAGATTCTAATTCAACAGGGCATAATTTCGGCTAGCATTAACATGAGACGTTAAAACCGGCTGCTTTCAGATAAACGTGACTTTATTTTGAACCGGAAAAAATTTTGGCCAGATGTCAACGATTCAAGGGCTTGCTTCGACAATTCGATTTACACCCTACTTCAATATTATTTCAGCGCAAATCAGCGTTCGCGGTTCTGGCATCAGTTGCGCCCTCTTTTAACGATATCCGTGAAAATTTTGCGCTCGATAGGGCTTGTATCTACCATACTCTGTAGTTTAAAAATGTACTTTGTAATTTTTGCTGCTAAAAATGTGAAAGAGAGGATACCTTCAATGTGTATATAGCGTAAATAGCTAGCTGCAAAAACTGTAGCTTTACAACGGTGTCAAGAGTTGGTGTAAGCAATCTCGACCGCAGTGCACGAACCGCTGGCAGCTGGCCAAAATTTTCAACGAGGTTCAAACAAAGACATGCTTATCCATCTCTGGCGCAGCTGGTCCTAAAGTTTCGTGTTCACTTCAGCCGAAGTAATGACCTATTAAGTCGGAATTCAGCCTTTTTTTCGTGGGGCACCCTGTATATTCCTCTACCTATTTGTTATGGTTGTGTTGTGTAACAGTCACGTGACTGTTAAAAATATTTATCGATTGATTTTGAGCTGTTGCCTATAAATTTGGTTTCTTTCTTCGGTAACAAATTATTTTCGAAAAAAAGACTTAAACGCTTGTGATTGCATTGCGAGTTGGCTGGCGATACATGCCGAAGTTTTGGTACAATTATTTATAAGTCTCTGTCTGAACGAAGACATTTTTCTCTGCGAGATGCGATTATTGGTAGAGCGGCAGTGTAAAGAAGAGCTTAAAAATGTGGAGTTCTAAATGCACATTTTGGCCGTTGCTACGTTTTCGATTCTTTTTGTCTCTGTCGACTTCTCTCGTTAAGATATCGCAAAAGACTTTCTGTTGGAAAAGTACTACGCCTTGAAGGGCTACACTATAATAACTTGACTGCATTTCGTACGCACACCAAGTCAATAAGGGAGGTTTATCCTGGCAGTTAAAGTTTTCACCTTGGTGGTGGACGAAAAAACCTGATTTTACCTTATTTCAGTTTGTTAACTGCTCCGACTATAAATAGGGACGTGCAAAGTATTCTAAAAATGAAGTATGTTTTTAGAGTTGCACATCGCACGTGGACGCATTTCTTTAAACTCAATACATAGTTAGGTCTTAAGGTGGACAGTTTATCCTGGAAGAAAAACGCGTTTTTTGCCGGTTTTTTGTGAGCCAACTTTTTCCGGGAATGAATCGGATTGTGCGGACTATTGTAGAAAGGAAGTGCATGGCAGTTAGACATAGCATGTGGTTGTGATCACACATGGGCGTGGGGTTTTGGGGGGTATGCACCCTTCCAGAGATCGAAATACCCCCCTCCCCGAAATTGCGGCCCCCCCAGAAAAAAAGTTTTTTGCTTTTTTAGCAATTTTTTGATGCCATTGGATAGAGCTTGATGATAAACGTCGAAAAATGGAGTTTTTTTGCCAGCTGACCACTTTTAAGACCATTTTTTGACCTTTAAAAATTTTCACCCCCCCCAGAAATTTTTCACCCCCCCCCCAGAATTTCGGTGCTGCGCACCTATGGTTGTGATTCTCTACACTGAATACGGAGTTATTTCTGAGGTGTAAAGTACCAGTTCTATGGTGAAATGGAACGTTCTTGCAATTATTCTTTCTGCTATGTTCCTCCGCTTATAAATTTGTATGTCCGGATCAATGTAAAAAATAAAGAACGTCTTAAGGGTTAGAAATTGCGCTTTGATGATTTCCTTTACACTCAACATTGAGTTAGTACTGGAGGGTGTTGAGTTGTAATTCTTCTTGAAACATGTTTCTGCGTCAGTTTTGCACTTTATGTTCTTCCATCATATGTTGAGGCACGACTTCAATTCTTAGGATGCGTTAGGGTCATACATTTTACTGGACGAATCAATTTGCACTTAATGGAGGTATAAAGTAGTTTACACTAAAGATTCATTTTGCTCCCAGAGTGTTGCGGAGGGTCGATTTTTGTGACATGTTATTCGGAATATCAGGATTACGAATGAGGTTTTAGACTTTTTAACACTCAGCCGATTTTGTGAAGTTTACGCTGATCATTAACTTTTGCTACAGAGTATTGATGAAGGTCAAGTGAACTTGACTGCCATTTTCGTGGCTTAATTGCTTGTAAAGTTTGAACTGAAAATTATTTTCAATTTCAAAACGTTGAAGAAGGTAACTTTTTGAAAAATTATTTTTAATAGCATCATGATTACTAATTCAGAAGCAGCTTGCTTGCAATGTAGATGTTAATGTGATTGAGCAATCTTGTTTTCTGTGGTTACTTACGAGTTAATTGATCGATTTACTCAAATCATTCTAATTGAAAGTTCGATACTAGCAATAAAAAATAATAGTTTAGTAGAACAGAAAGGAATATTTTTGGAATTGCAGATTATTAAGAAGACTTAAAGGATGGGACTAGGAATAAGTCACCTATGCGCTCAAAAAATAATTAGAATCTGCTAAAAATCAGAATTTCTGTAAGAAACACAAAAATCGAAGTATATTCTGCGATTTCTGAAAAAAGAAGGTGTCCCCTCGAAACATTCCTCAATGATATAGTGTAGAGCTTGGACGGAAACTTCGAATCGTGTTTAATAGCCGCAGTATCGCATTTTCCCGACAATATATAATCAAAAATCAGTTAAAAGGCTCAATAAATAAATTATGACATTTGCATCGTGTTTATTAGGGCTCTGGAGATGATGTAGAGTACTCTTTCTGCTACAACATTCTACATACTATGAGCTATTAAGATTTTCAGTCTATCATTATGCACTGCATTTATTTGCATGACTTTCTCACTATACTTGTGTCGTATCCTAAATTATTAGGCGTTAACCTGTTTGTGGTTGTTAGGTGCCTTGCCGCACTTATATACCGACATGCACAGTATGGGACTTCTGGTAGGGGGTGAAATTATAAAGTGCCTTTCTTGTGCCCGAAAATGGTAGATATGCGTTAAAAACATCCTTTTACGGCGTTTCTGACGATGCTCTATCTTCCTAAAGCAAAAATACATGGAAAAATTTTGTAAAAATCGGACAAGTTGAACAGAATATAGTCAAAGCATGAGTATAATGGCGCGAAGCACCGAAAATTTGACACTTTTGAGCTAATAGATAAGCTGAAAACGCTTAGAAAATCACATTTTATACAAATTTTCGAAAAATTTTCTTGGAACATTCCAAAAATCGCGAATTATGTGGGGGAAGGGGAGGGGTGAAAAAATTCCTAAAAGGGGTGAAAACTTTTCTCTGCCCCTCAAGATCGCGTAAGTGTATACCATTGCAACAGCGGTCGTTCGGATTTGTATTAAGTTACGAAATGATTTGTCGTTTTATTTAATTTAGATCGATCAATTCTTCTGAAGGTTAAACTGTTGTGCTATTTATTTTTAAAAGCCATAACTTCCTTCTGTAGTCCGCAGATTCGATTTTTGTGTTGCATATAAAAAGTCTGATTTTTAGCAGGTTCTAATGATTTTTTGCGCGCCTAGGTAACTTACCCTTAATGTCTTTAATGATCTGTTATTCCAAGTATATTTATCCTCTTGTTTCATCGGAGCATTTTTCATTGCTATGTAGTATGCATATAAATTCGGATTTACGTACATAAATAAGCAAGCATGCATACTGCATAATATGTTAATGGATGTGTAGAAGCAGTTTTTGTACAAGTTCACTTTGTGCATGTACAAAGACACTGACATTGCCTAAAATTCGTTGTGCATTATGTACAACATAAATTTTATTATACATAGATAATGTATATCAGTAGGCGTTCTGTGCTCTAAAGTTGCGTATTTAAATTTTAACGGCATACGTTAGCTGATTTATGGGTCTCTACGATGAGAAAATATAACAGAGAATCAATAAGTCGCGAAGCGCTGGAAGATTTTGATATTTTTATCGTTTAGAATAGAATTCGCGGTTTTTTTTGTGATAAAAAGTTGTTTAAAAACTGGAATGGTAAGAAGCGCTAAAGCTTCTCGTCATGTTTACCGTCAGAAAGATAATGTTGAAACTTGTTGAGATGAACGGAAAAAATTATAAACTGGTACCTACTACAAAACAGTTTTCATATCTTGATTACGTTATTTAAGTTAGTCAAGGCTTTTAACGAACAAATGGTGCTCTGAATTACTAAATTAATATGAAGCACAAAGCTAGTTATCCCAACTATGGGCGTTAAAAGGTTAGTTGGCCCCGTGGTTGGGCTGAAAATGGGCTTAAACATACAATTTTGTTTGGTTTCCCAGCACTGTTTTTTTTTGTATTCGGCAAAGATTTTTCCCGATGTACAAAGACTTTTGGGGACCGTCTTTGTACATGTACAAAGATTTTTGGGAAGACAAAAACTGCAAAAAAAGGTTTAAAATACGCAAACGTTTCCGGCGCTCCGGGCCGAAATGAGTAATTGTGTGTTCTATATATCTTTAGAATGTCAGAAATGGCATTTTGAAGGGAAAAATGTCAAATTTTTCGGCGCTTCGCGCCGTTTTGAGATAATTATTAGTGATTTTTGCCCTCGTAAACCCAGAAATTAGCTAAAATGCACTACCAAAGGTCGAACAACTCTGTTTTTGCCACACTAAAATCGCTACTGTACCCTATTATAGTACCCAAAAATTTGTGTGTACAAAATGTACAAAGACTTTTAGGGACCATCTTTGTACATGTACAAACGGACCTTGTACAAAAAAACCGCTCTTTTCCAGTGTTTTTTCACATTTTTTTCAAAACGCATCTATGAATAAATTCTTAAAACATTCTTTTTACTGCTGCCACAAGCCTAAGACAGAAAGTTGGTTTGTTTGATAATACCGATACTTGTCAATCTCTATTGGTATGCATGTTTCTTTTTTCGTGTTACGTGGATTACTTACTAACATATATACATGTTTTCATCAATTTATAATTTCTAGACCTCCCATAATCTATTTTTTCCATTCCAAACTGAATTTATTATCATAGGTGCATTCAATTGAGAATATCTAAACGAAGTTAAGATCTGTACATATTTAGTCGACCTATCAGTTTTATTTGAGTAATACAATTTTGGGTTACATATACATTTTCATTTATTAATCAGTTCGAATTTTTCAATGTTATGGAGTCAATTAACATTATACTTTTGGACCCGGACCCGACATTATGTTACAGCTGGATCCGGGTCTAACCTAATGGTAACAGTCGGGTCCAGGTCCTAGATTTCAGCCGGATACCCGGATAAATGGGTCCGGTTACCCTACGCCACCCTACTAGACATACTCGCGGTGGGAGTCAGGGGTCTCGGCCATATATTAACAGCGTGGGAATTCTTGGTTGAAACCAAGAATTTTTTCTAAAGTGCCTTTTTGGTTCAATAACGGAGGGTATCCGTCAACAACAACAACAACAACAACAACAAAGATTTATTGCAAAACGTACAAGACATGGTAAAAATAAAGACACAGCGTACGATACAAAGATATGATAAAACGATATATGACTAAAACGTCAGCAACGGGACACGCAGTCACGAACGTGAAAACTTACACGTGCCCCTTCAGATGAACAGAAAAATCAAAAGCATTTAGTTTGCGTTTAAAAATTTCTAAACTAGGTGAATTTACAACATCAACTGGAAGTGAATTCCACAGATTCACATATCTATGACTGAAATCATACTTGAGAATATCTGAACGAGCTACTGGAACAGTCAGTTTAAGGTTATTGACAGAGCGAGTATAGTTGCGATTATGTCTCTAGAACGCAGAAACATAAAAGTATTTTGAAATATGAAAAATTGGGTAAATTGGACGTAATATTGTAGAAGGATTTGATATTTTTGCGACAGAAGATCGCTGAAACGCTTGAACTACCGCCTTTTCCAGGCTTTTTTTCGGGAAATTCAAATTTTTGGAGGGGTGAAAAAATTTATATACCTTCAGTTAGGGATCGGACGAGGCCTCGGCCTCGGTAATCCTCGGTCTTTTTTGAGATCCCTCGGCCTCGGCCGAGGGTCAGGTGAAAAATGACCGAGGACCGAGGGTTTTTTAATTTTGCATTTTTTGAGTGATGCCGAAATAGCACAAATATAGCAAAAAAACGCATGTGCTACAAAAGACCCATTGCCTCAAATGTTATGCCAAGTCAATGCTGTAATATGCCAGCCTATAGACAGCAGAGACAAGACGCATATGCTGATTGAAGGATTGTGTCTCAACAGCCTCACCAGTCCCAACAGCCCCACCCGTCCCAACAGCCCCACGAGTCCCAACAGCCCCTCGCACCCCAACAGCCCCACCATCCCAACAGCCCCACCAATAATCCTAACAGCCCCACCAATAATCCCAACAGCCCCACCAATAATCCCAACAGCCCCACCAATAATCCCAACAGCCCCACCAATAATCTCAACAGCCCCACCAATAATCCCAACAGCCCCACCAGTCCCAAGAGCCCCACCAATCCCAGCAAATCCACTGTTCCAGCAGTCCAACCGTTCAAACAGTCGCACTGTCCCAACCACACATAAGCGTGGGGGAGGGATGTTTAGAGTTTAGCCCCCTCCAAACCCGAAATTCTGGAAATCCCCCCAAATTATGGTAGACCCCCAGAATTCTATTTTAAGCACATTTCTCGGTCACTTTACCCCACCAGACCCACAGAATTTGTCCGCTGCCAATGTTGGTTCCAACTGCCCCACTGTTATAATCATAGATGCACAGCACGACCGGTCTGGAGAAGGAGTTTTGAGCCAAAAATGACCTCAAAACTAGTATGAATGTTAAAATAGCGTAAAAACTACGCTAATCCACATTTTCTGGCTATTTTAAAGCAGATTAGCAAGAAAGTTTTGATTTTCATTTGATTTTAACGCTTATCTTTCCTTTTTTCACTAGAACATTTTTCATTTTTTTCTGGCAGTCTAGACTAGGCAATAATGAGCAGGAATCTAATCTTGCAAGATGACTCGAATGAGGCAAAATCACGGATTGCGCAAAAATGCTGAAGCTTCAATTCTGGCGGGTCTACCAGTTTCTCAGGTAGTTATTCTGAAAATGTAAACCTGCACGCTCTTGCATAGTCTTGATAAAATATACGAAGTCGAAAAATAGTCAAAAAAATATCTTGATCAAACGGAGCCCGTATAAGTTCTATGTTTCAAAAGTACATTCGTCAAACGCATTTCTCGTATAATAGCGATTGCAGTCATGATGGAGCTGCTGGGAGTACTGGTGGGGCTGTTGGGACGATGGGGCTGTTGGAACGGTGGAGCTGTTGGGATTGGTGGGGCTGTTGGAATTGGTGGGGCTGTTGAGATTGGTGGGGCTGTTGGGATTAATGGTGGGGCTGTTGGGACTGGTGGGGCTGTTGAGACATCACCGATTAAAGTAGGTACATTATATGGGCGTTTTCCGTGTCCATGCATGCAAAACCTACTTAATGCATAAGCCCAAGTTGGGCATGGGTAGAAAATTCAAATGCGCACGATGTGAATAAAAGTTGCATTTTAAATTTATACAATGGTCACAGAAGTGAATGTATTATAAAAAAGCGTCGCTAACAGATATTTTCATGTTTTAATTTGTTTACAATCAAGAATAAGAAGAATTCGGCACAAATAACATAATGTAACTAAAGAGCTGAATAATGGAATATGCCTAGACCGTATGCGCGATATATTGTGACAATAGGAAATATTAACAGACTCGCTTATTTAACATTTTACGGTTGATTATATCAAACCACATTTACATTGTGATTCAGTCACTTTAGAAGCAATATGTTTCTAGGTTTCTAATTCAATTCTTAGCACATATTGCATAACTGCAGTGCTAACTTTTATTTTATATTAGGGTATTCGGGTACCGGGTAGTAAAATTATTTTCTACCCAGGTACCCGGATATACTCTAGTACTCGGGTACCCGTTCGGGTACCCGCGTGCACCTCTACTAAGAATCATCTTAAAACGGCGCAAAGTGCCAAAAAATTGACATTTTTCCTCTTGAAATACAATTTCTGCCATAATAAAGATATGTAGAACACACAAAATAGTGATAGCATAATTGAGCTGAATGATCAAGACGATTAGCGATTTGTCACTTCTGTGCTTGTCATTTGCATACGTACCATAGTTTCCCAAGGTCGAAAGTTCTGGGGGTTAAATCCCAAAATTTAGGACCACTAAATTTAGAGTCTAGCCTTTTTTGCAGGTCTAATATGAAAAATGGCTAAAACATCCTGTATAACATGTTTTAATGTGAAAAACTGCATTTTTAACTACATTTTATCCCATTCTGACTAATTTCGTCACTCTTGAGAGTAAAAAATATAAGAATCCATCGAAAATTTTGACTTTCAGATCATTTTAAGTTCATTCTAGGTATTTTATGGGTAAACAAAACAGAAGTGTATTAATCGGCGCGAAGCGCCAAAAAATTTTAATGTCTTCGCTGCTTTAGTATTCAAATAATTGCAGAAAATGGTTGATAGCTCAAAATCGTCTGACAGTGATTCAAGTCTCGTACCCTGAGGTGGGGGCCTCACATCCCCCTATGGGAATGTGTGATACCTACCTTTGAATAAAATTTAAATAATAGCTTGTTAGCTTTGAACTATATTACACTAATCAATCCTATTGCTACTATACCCACATCACATGGGAGCATATGTGTCCTATATTGTTTGTACTCATATACTCATATTATATCTATTACAAATCCTCGGTCCCTCGGTCCCTCGGCCCTCGGCCTCGGCCGAGGCAAGGATTTCAAATGTCCCTCGGCCTCGGCCTCGGCCGAGGGAAAAAAAGACCCTCGTCCGATCCCTACCTTCCGGACCGCGTATTGTCCCTATCCTCAGAATTGAGAAATGCAAAAATTTCTGGGGAAAATGAGGCAAAGTGAAGGCCAAAAATGGATGAAAGTCGAAAATGTTATTCAAAAGTACTCGAAATTGACCAGAAATAGCGGATGAACATGGTATTTTCGCTTGTTTAGCATTTATATTAAATTTTGAGGCAATTTTGGTCCCAAAAAGCTCATTAACTGACCCCTCCCATAATACATGTATATAATGGCTTGCAATTTTGTGTGGGGTCCCCCGCATAGGTGCACAAGGTCAGGGTCGGCAGGAGGGGGGGGTGAAATCCGAAAAATTCAAAACAGTAAATTTAACGTTTACGATTTTTTTGCTGTTTTAACGATCAAAATGGTCAAAATAGCCTATACAACAATTTTTCGTGGTGATATCGCATTTTAAAGGCATTTTTAGTCCATTTTGACAGCATTATATCATTTTTAACATTAAAAAATTCACAAATTTATCGATTTGAGGCGCTTTTCTGAGTTAAGAAGTACTTAAAAGTACTAATCTGGTTCGAATCGCCGGAAAATTTTTTGACGTTTTAATTGCTTTTGACCACAAAAATGATGCAAAAAACGTTCCATCAGCCCAAAATCGCCGGACAGTACCTGTCCGGCCGACCCTTCAGGGCATACCTGGGCAATGGATTTTGGTTCTGAAGGTACCGGGGTCACTTTTGTTGAGGTTGATTGGTTGGTTTTTTGTTTGGCTAGTTGGTTGGCTAGTTGGCTGGTTAGTTGGCCGGTTAGTTGGTTCGTTGGTTGGCTAGTTGGTTGGTTGGTTGGCTAGTTGGTTTGTTGTTTCGCCGGTTGGTTGCTTGGCTAGTTGGCTGGTTGGTTGGCCGGCTGGTTGGTTGGTTGATTGATTGGCTAGTTGCTTGGTTGTATCATTTTCTCACTGTTTTATTTTTGGGTCAAAAAATTCTACCCCCCCCACAATCAAAAAGTTTTTTTCCAGCGCCACCCAGCTGGAACTCTGAAGTTACCGAATTGCCTTCTGGCGCCACCCGGTGGCGCGGGTTGCGCGGCATTGCCCACCTATGCTTCAGGGGTAATACGCCCCTCACCCACTATGTGCATGCATGATCCCCCGGCTGTTGTGAGGGGCGGGGTTAAATGACCTTCATTTTTTTGGCCGAAAATGACAAAAATGCACATAAAAATGGTCAACAACCGCAAATTTTTGCCAAAATCGACGGTGCAGGCTTTGCTGTGCATCTATATTCTTAACGATTCAGAATTATTTCTATTTGCGGCGATAATGGCGGACGACGACGACTGGCTAAGTAAATTATTGGAGAGAAGTAAAATTCAACCGGACAGCCCTTCGGTCGATGACTGCCTTCTTACGCCCTCACCATTATTCCCATTGACAGAATATTCAGCCGAATCGGCTAATATTACTCAGAATTTATCGAAAATATCTTCCAAAATCTCGGCGGTTCAGCCGCAGTCGTCCAAAAAAGATAACTCTCTCGAATTATCCAACCCAGGTCAATGCCCAAATCAAGCGGCTGAATTGCATTCAAAGTTAATATCTTTACCTGATGATTTGGACATAATTGACGTTGGTTCCAGATCCAAAGTCAAAGACGAATGCCTTGCGGCAGGTTTTCAAAATTTAGGCTTTTTTGAGCACGCTAGCTTACGATTCAGTCATCTCGTATCCTAATTAATAATTAAATGACTAATCTTAATTGATAATTAAAAATTAAATGAATAATCTATATCAATCCTTATCCTAATTTCTAAATCCTGAAATTTAAATCATCCTAAACCTTAATTTAATTTATGATCCTAAAAATCCTATCCTAATGCTGAATCGCATAGGCTTTTTTGCTAAAAATGCAATTTTCATCCATCTTTATCACGTTTCAATATCTCAGTGATCATTATAATCCGAGTTTTTGGTGCAAATGTTCAAATTGTTGGCCTTTTTCAACTATTTCTTTTACCTTTCGTAAATAAGCAATTATATTAGAGCTGTACCGGGACCGCCTTTTATACCGGAGCCGGGGCAAAGGCGACGGGGCCGGGCCTGGCCGGGACCTGTAAACATACCATATAATATAGCCATATTATGTTTCATGCTGGCATTTCTTATTCAATATAAGTGCCCAGCTCTTATGTGTGACATATGTCGTAATAGTAGTGATGAAAAATAATAATGAAATTAATAATAATGATAATAATAGAAATAATAATAATAATAATAATAATAATAATAATAATAATAATAATAATAATAATAATAATAATAATCATAGTAATAATAAAAATCGTGATGATGATAATGATGATATAATAAATAAAAATAATTAAAATCAGGTACTAAGATATCACCTTTACTCAAATTAAGATTATATTCAGTCAAAGAATTTTTTTGATTCAATGTTGAATACTTGTGAGTTGTTTATGATTTCATTGTAACTTTCTTCATTTAGCTTTTCAGCTTTCTAGCTAAGCAAGTTATACTCAAATTAAACGGACGAAATTAAGAATTTCATGAGGCATTGTCTAAAAACAATTCGATTTTCAGATTTTCAACTACGATTTTATTCAGCAAAGCGAGATATAGAGTGAATTGCTCCTACATTTACTAGAGCTGCACCATGCAGATGCACGCCTGGGGGTTGGGAAAGGGAGAATTCCCTGGAGTAAATATGGTGAGATTGAGGTCAAAAACGGACAAGAGTCAAGGCTTTTTCGTGAAAATGATTGAAATCGATCCAGCATCTGAGAACCATAGGTGGGCAGCACCATAATTCTAGCGGGGTGCAAGATTTTTCAAAGGTCAAAAATGGCCTTAAAAATGGTGGTATGGCGAAAAATAGACTATCTTTCAACGTTTCTCATCGAGCAATATCCATTGGCATCAAAAAATTGCAAAAAACACGGAAAAATTCAAAAATTGAATTCTGGGGGTATTTTGGTTTGTTTCTGGGGTATTCGGCCTTTTAAGGGGCTGCTTGCTCCCGAAACCACCTACGCTCATGTGTGGTTGTAACGTAAAATGACTAGCGCTGATTTTTTAAAACTTGGCAGGAATGTTCCTCGTGAAGTCATACGTGATGCCTGATACTTGTTTTCCCGAAAGTATAGAAGCTCCCACCAAAAATCCCAAAAAAGTTCGATTGTGACCAAAAAACCAGTGAAACATAAAAAACCATTGCTAAGTTTATCTTGCCATAGCAACAAAATTAGTTTTCATTGAACTGCTTCAGTTAGCATTGTTTTTTGTAGGGTATGTATAAGATGAGTACCTTATTTAGAGTTGTTTTTGCGAGTCAAAGACTTAATTCATAAGAATCAGAGAACTTTAAATATAGCTTAGACAAAATTATCGATTTTTTATAAATTTGATGTAATAGAAGAAAATATTAATAAAAAGTGATTTTTTTCAAATGTGCTTATGTGAGTCCAATAAACATGTTTCTGCTGCAAACTGTACTTGTAGCAAAGCTTTTTGAGGCTGATTTTTTAGCTTACATGGTTTTTTAGTTCCCAGTTTGATTTTGCTGGTTTTTTTAGTTTTGACTTTGATCGATTTTGCTCAAAGACGGAAGAAATTTGTGTAATCAACTAACTTGCAAAAAACAAAAAATGGTCTGTTTTAGAGGACAGCATTATATGATAACACACATGGGCATTTGGGGGCGAGAGGGGGCATCACGCCTACCTGAGGTTTTGGAAAACCAGGAACTGTCGGGCGATTTTATGAAAACGAAAGGTGCTGCAAGACAACTTTTGAGCTTACTGCGAAAAAAAGGACGAAAATTCTACCTGAAAACGATATAAATATAACAACTTTCCGGCGCTTTGCGCCTTATTCGTAACGTTTCTTATTTTTCATCGTTAGAACCCACGAATTTTCTAATTTTCACTAATAAGGGTGAGAAAATCCAGTTTACCGGACCTCACGCGCTACTATATTACATTACAGTACCCTTAGTTTTACGTAGACAGAATGTATGTTGACTTATGGGGACCGTATTTGTACTTATGCGAACAGACCCTGTACAAAAACAATGACCACAGTATACTATATGACCATTTTTGGATTTCACCCCCTCTGGCCGCCTCTACCCTTCCCATGTATGTGTGTTAAGATAAAAATTTAATATATAAAATTAGAACTTTAGCAGTTGGTCGATCTTCGCGTTATCATTTGTTTCGACCCAACTGGAAATCTGTCGCCCCGCGTTGTTGGAAAACGAGCATCGTCGTAAGATTGTCGCTTCCGGCCACCTCTGATAGCATAACTTTGAAATATTCGCTCCCGGCTAACACTGATCGTGCAACTTTAAAATGTAAATTTCACACATTTATAATTAATTAATTTTATTCATTCAAGATCTAGGGGTCTGGTGATTTTCACCCCCCCCGGAAAATTGCCCCCCCCTCCGCCGCCCCACAAAAGTTTTTATCCCGCCCGGCCCAGAAACGTTTTGCGCCCCCCGCATTCGCGACTTTACCAGAATTCCCAAAAATTTCCAATAAATTCGTAGAAAGGTGCTGTTTTTGAGCATTTATTTTTAGCTATTTATGTATGCGCTCAAAAGTGCGAAATTTTGAGCACTTCGCGCCAAATATTCTTTTTTTGACTAAGAGGTGTCCATTAGAAATCTGCGCTGGCTTTAAAGTCGCTTTATTGACGACTTGAAAGGACTTTAAGGGAATAAATTAAACATCCAATACATAGGTCGAAAGAGCAAAAAAGCTGAATAATTTACAATCATGGACGACTTTCAATAACCCATACCTACGAACAGTATCAATACGTTTAAGAGTACTAGCACATAGCTTCCGTACAACATTTTTATCAACTTTTTTAAACAATATTCGATACGTGTCATTAATTGATCCAAGTTTTTGGCTTGCGAGCCTCGTGCGTACACCAGTGATTTAAAATATGACCAAATACATATACTTTGTTTTATACTTTTTGTTATATACTTTATCCAATTTGTCCGAATTTTTCTATTTTTTCCAACACTTCTTATGTTTTTATGCTCTGAAAAGATCGAGCATCGTCAGAATCGCCGAAAAACGATGTTTTTGACGCACATCCTCCATTTTTAGGCCCAAAAGGGCACTTCAAAATCTTATTCTCTCACCCCAGAAAGTGTTCTCAAAATTTTATTATTAGATTCGCTGCGCTGGGGTAGTGCACGATGCCTGCAAATCCTTAATGTGTAAAGTTAGAAGTCAGGGCACCTAATTAAACCTCTTGATGGTTAAATTACTCTAAACCAAATGTACAATAACACTAAATAACGAATCCAGTTTGAAATGGACTTAGCAAGAGAGAAAGATAAAGAGATGAAAAAGACACGCCAGAACGTTTTTCAATATTTCGAATCGGATGATCACGTTATGTGTAAGGTGACGCTTCAATTCAAACATGTACGCGGTCAAAAGTTCTTGGAGGGGGTAGGCCGAGTTTCCTTGGGGGGAGGGGTTATGATTAATTTTTATGACTAATTATGGCGCTAAAATGATGAGTATTTTTGTGAATGACCTTGATATTTTTGTCGTTCCTAACCAATAGTTTCTCAGGGTCGAAAGTTCAGAGGGGGGGGGGTGAAATCTTGAAATTTAGGACCACTACATTCAGAGTCTAGCCTTTTTTGCAAGTCAAATATGAAAAATGGCTAAAACATCCTATATAGCATGTTTTAATGTGAAAAACTGCATTTTTAACAACTTTTTGTCCCATTCTGACTAGTTTCGTCACTCTTGTCAGTAAAAAATAAGAATTCATTGGAAATTTTGACTTTTTTATTCAGTTCAAGTTCGTTCTAGGTATTTTATGGGTAAACAAAACAGAGTTTTATCAGTCGGCGCGAAGCGCCAAAATTTTCCTGAAACATTTTCGCTGCTTTTGTACCCAAAAATCATGCAAAAAATGTTTTGATAGCTCAAAATTGTCCGACAGTGATTCAAGTCTCGGGCCCTGAGGTGGGGGTAATACCCCCCTCACCCCCTATGGGAATGTTGTCCTTACCCCCTCCCCCGTCCTTGACTCATAAAAATGCTCTAATTAGCTGTATTTTACTCTTCCTGAATATTCGTGATTAAGTTTGCATGAAAACAACGGATAATAAGAACGATATAATGACTTGGACGATTATCATATAAGGAAAGGGTAATGGACAAAAAGTGTTTGAATGAATGAATGGACAGAGTACTACTCGAAAAATACTTTAGATTATTCTGCTGCGCATTATTTGGCCCTCTTTAATAATTCCAACAATAGGTTTTGGTCCGCAAATAACCAGTGGCGGATCTAGGATTTTCCTAAGTGGGTAGGGAGGGGGTGGTACCCCTAAGGGGGCGGAACCCTGACTTGGGCGGAAAAATTAGCCGTTTTAACCCGAAAATCGCTAAAAATCGCTCAAAAATGCTTAATTTTGCGCACTATTTTGGGCCAATGGGGGGGGCGGCCCCCCCTAAATCCGCAAATAACCTAAGGGGGTATGCGTTTCAAAAGTTATGATAGGGATCACCCTTATGCCCCTTCGCCCAGTGTGCATCTGTGCAATTGGAATAACTCGTTAGAAACGAATGCTCAACATTGTGCGCACATAGCATCAGGTAGGTAGGTTTAAATTTATTGTAAAAGGCGGTTTAAAGTCAGCGAAAAGTTCCAGACTTTACCGTCTAATGTTTTAAGTTTTGATGTAAGCCTTTAACTTTTGAGCTGCAATTATGAACGCCTATGCATTAAATTTCGTTTTGCAAATACTTCAAGCTGAAAGAAATGACCACCTCAAGTAGAGATTTTGACTATTGAGTTATAGTAACGAGAAAGTGGTAAATGAATTCGTGCCCTGTCTACAGTTTTTCGCTTGAATATAGCGGCTCCAAATTTCGGGTGGGTCCCCGGCGGCCTTTTCTAGGGGTCGGGGGAATAAGGGTAAATGACGGTCAATTTTTGGCCAAAAAAGGCGAAAAAACAAAAAAAAATTTAAAGAATCGGAGATCAAAGATTTTCTGGCTCTCAGACATGGAGATTTCAGGCGATTTTGAGAAAAAGAATATGTTCTAACGAAAACGTTCCGGTCACGCCCATGTAGCCAGTTATTAGATTTTCTCAGATCCTCCATCCCCCTTTTACATGTGTGGTTTCAGGCATGCATATAACAGGGGCTGAAGGATCCTCCCCACCTAGAGTTGATTGTCCCCTCATCCCCCGGAGACTTTTTTCTGCCCAAAAATTGGGGGTCACCTTCCCCCACGCGCTAAAAATGGTCAGGGACCCTCAACCGAAATTCCGAGTCGTTAAGGTAATTTTTTTCAAATGCTTCAGTTTTGATCATATCATATTAGCTTAAGAATGACTAGATGCTTCTCATAGCACCCAGCGAAGCCACGCTTTCGAAACGAGCCGAGGACAATGACGCGCAACGCGGATTATTAGCCACGCCCAGGCCGTCGATAAGTTCGATTGACGAATCAGGAGACAAATCAAAATCGGCCTCGCTTTCCGAACCGACCAATCAGCGACGAGATAACGATATAGCGGACGTCAGTGTCATCGATCGCGTTTCCACCAATCAGCGCGTTTTAACGGACGAAAACGCTCCGGCCACGCCCACGCAGCCGGTTATCGCGATTGGCCAATCGGAGTCGACGTCGCCTATCCCATCGACCAATCAGCGCTCTGTTCTTCCGAAACAAGCCTCGCTCGTTGGAACGAATGGAAAAGACTTAGCTCCGCCCATTCTGTCGAACGGGCGACCGCCATTGAATGATCGGACGGCGGTAGGCGTGGCTAAGGGCGGAGCTATACCGCGTCCGCCACCGGACACGTCTTCGTCGAAATTTGACGAATATTTCGAAGATAAATACGGCACGGAATTTTATCGCGATAGTGAAAGTCGGGTGAGTATTGAAAGAGGTACAGTATGCGAAATTTGAACAATAACAGTCCCTCGAGTTCTCATAAGGATTTAGTGCGAGTGCCTATATTGTAGCACAGGAGATAGTCATCATCACACATAGGCATAGGGGAGGGGTGAGAGGGGGCATTTTACCCCTACCTGAGGTTTTGGAAAATCAGGTACCGTCAGGCGATTTTGGGAGAAAGAAATGTGCAGCAAGGCTTTATTTGAGATTATTGTGAATGAGGCCGAAAATTTTAATTGAAAAGGGTGAAAATATCAAAATTTTCCGGCGCCTCGCGCCGTAATGGTAAATTTATGTGTATTTCATCGCTAGAAACCCAAAAGTTGGATAAACCACGCTATTAAGGGTCAAGAAACCAAACCCGGTTTATCTCATAACGTGCTATCATACCATATCATTGTTCCCTCAAATTTACATTTGAAGAATGTACATGACTTTCGGGTAACGTCTTTTTACATACAAAGAGACCTTGTACGAAAAAACAATGATCACAGTTTCTTATATGACCATTCATGGATTTCAATTCCCTGGCCACCTCTACTTCCCCATGTATGGTAGTCATATGTTTTGCATTGCTGTGCTAAAACATGACCACGTCCTATGGTATATCGTAGGCGAGGCGTTTCAATCCTTAAGAGCCCTCTAAGGATTGTCATTTTTTCAACTTTCGCGTTGAGAAATTTATTCTACTGTTAACCTTAGTCAAATTTACGGTGCGTTGAGGAGATAAAAATAAAAATCAGAAAGTTGCAGCAGGGGGATGTGGGATCCCTATACATGTAACAGGGGTGATGGGGGTTGTATCCCAAACAAAGTCGGTCGTCCCCCTCCCCGCCAGAGCGAGATAATTTATGACCTTCCCCATTTTGGAAAAAGTAGATGTTTTGGCCGTTTTTGTCAATAATTGGAGGTCTTTACCCCCCCCCCTCCTCGCACAAAATTTTGAGCCGCTACATGTATACGGATCCCTGGCTCTAAGTCGGCTGTTCCTTATCCCCTCAAAGCATGTATTTAAGGGTTGTTTTGGGGATCTCCCATCCAAGGTTGCTCATATCCTTTTCCTTTCTATGTAAAAAAAATTTTCAACAATCAATTTTTTCGCAAATTTGCTTTTTTGGACATTTTTAGGTGCTTTTTGCCATTCCTAGTCAAAATTTTTAGGACCTTTACCCATCCGCCCCGCCCCATCATCTTTCCTGAAATTAGCTTTGGACGCCCCACCCACAATTTTGAACCGTTCCATGTCTGCCCCGAAGGCTGAGTTTTTACTTCACTCACCCCACGATTTTTGTCAAAACTGTGATTTTAGGTCATTTTTAGGTGTTTTTTATCCATTATTTTGTCAAAATTCTAGGGCCATTAAATCGTACACCATAAAAATAACCGAACAACTACGCCTCTTGTAAAATTTTGCACTATCATACGCATACATCATCTTGGGAGCAGGCACGTACATAGCTGGCCCTCCTATTTTGGGGGACCAACACCAATTTGGGGGGTCTAAACCAAAAATAGCACAAAATAACGTGTGAAAAGTCCTATTTTTCCGTTTTTTTCAATTTTGGGGGTCCGGACCCCCCATTCTCCGTCCCCCACAGCTACGTGCCTGCTTGGGAGAGTGTAGGTTTAGGGAGTTTCACCCCCGGAGAAATTTCAACCCGCCATACAAATTTTTTCACCCCCCCCTTAGAATTAACGATTTTTCGTATGTTTCCAAAATTTTCCTGAAAATTCGTAGAAAAAATTCCTTTTTAACCGTTTTTAGCTACCTAACTATTTACTCAAAAGTAATAATTTTTCGGCGCCTCACGATGGATACTCATGTTTTGATTTGAATAATATATCTTTCAACTCGCGTTTTGTTTTTTTGATTTTGTCGACATTTTTTCATGCTTTTGTGCTCTAGAGAGATATAGAGAGCATCGTCAAAAACGCCAAAAAACGATGTTTTCGGCGCGAACCTATCTTATCATTTTTCGGCTCAAAAAAGGCACTTTAAAATTTCACCCCTCCCAGATTTCTCATGCCGTGCGTGTCCGGGTGTATTGTTGGAGAAGCATAAATGGAAATAAAAATGGGTTGAAAAATTGGAAAATAAAAATGACAAAAAATAAAAAAATGAAAAAATCAAGGAAATAAAAAAGGAGTTGAAAATAAAAATAAAGCAAAAATAATAAAAAGGGAGAAGAATTGCAAGTTTTACTTTGCATTTAAAAAATGAGTAGTAAAGCCGGACCATCTGGAATGGTTGTGCTGAAGCGTATACAGTGCTCGCCATGAAACATGACGCACTATAATCGTCAGATTTATATTAGATGATGCGTCACGAGCGCCGCGTTTCGTTTATAATGCGCTATCATCTCTTTTTCATTATTATAGGGTATTTATCTGTATCATGCCGTTAATTTGGTGATGCGGACGACGCAATTTAGCTATTAATAGTGCCAACAAGAAGCGAAACGCGCACGTGAATTCTGTGCGCGCTTCCAGCATTCACGCTGCGTGCTTCCTTCTTGTTGGCTCTATTAATAGCTAAGTATTGATTTTAATGTCAGCTCGCCTGAACATTGAACGGCATTCAAGTGCGCGCTTCCTTCTTGTTGGCGCTATTAATAGCTAAATTGCACCATCCGCATCGCCAGATTGACGGCATGATACAGATAAATATCCTATAATTATAAAAAAGAAATGATAAAGCATTATAGACGAAACGCGGCGCTCGACGCATCATCTAATACAAATCTGATGATTATAGTGCGTCATGTTTCATGGCGAGCACTGTACAATGCATAAGCATACAGACTCTGTTTGGCCGCAGGCTCTGCTACTACGCGCGCTCATCCGCTTATTACGATCCACCCACGCATTCTCACTCACTCGCCTCATTTGACGTCACAACTGCATTTCAATGTTTTTTACCTGGCTTCGAATATGTCAAGCAAAAATATTACTTTGTTATAGAATCTGCGTAGCTGAGCTTCGGTTTTTGCCCAGTGACTACGATTTTTCATGTGTTAAATATAAATGCTGTTGCCTTGCTATCGGGAAATGTGAGTTTTATCCCCGGAAAATTTGATGACTCGAGCGGGATGGGGACGACCAACTTTGAGTGCGAGAGGATCCGCCCTATCCCCCTGTTACATATAGGACTGTATATGTATGCATAACTAATCGAAATTATGAGTGGGATTCCCAACATCATCATCTTGGGGGTTTCACCCGCCCCCCCAGAAAAATTTTCACTTTCCCAGAAATTGTTTCACACCCCATCACCACACATGGGCGTGGGGGTTTGGGGTATACACCCCCAGAAGTTGAAATACCCCCCCAGAAATCAAAATACCCCCCCCCATAAAAATTTTTTGCTTTTTTAGCAATTTTTTGATGCCATTGGATAGAGCTTGATGAGAAACGTCGAAAAATGGTGTTTTTTTGCCATACGACCACTTTTAAGACCATTTTTTGACCTTTTAAAAATTTTTTCACCCCCCTCCCCAGAAATTTTTTCACGCCCCCCCAGAATTTCGGTGCTGCCCACCTATGCCCATCACCCAAGAATTCGCGATTTTCGATTTTCCGGAAGTTCCTAAAAATTTTCTAAAAATTCGTAGATAAGGTGATTTTTAAAGCGTTTTTAGTCATCTATTCGCTCAAAAATGTCGAATTTTTGGGGCATCGCGCCATTATGCTCATGTTTTACTATATTTTGTTCAATTTGTTCGACTTTTTGATTTTTTCTTGAAATATTTCATGTTTTTATGCTCTAAAAAGATAGAGCATCGACAGAAACGCCGAAAAACGATGTTTTTGATGCGTACCTACCATTTTCTGGGCCAAAAAAGGCGCTTTATAATTTCGCCCTTCCCCGTTTCCCCACCCAGAATTCCCATGCTGTGTATGTCTAATTCCAACCATTTCTGGGGGAGGGGTTAAATTATTCCAATTTTTGGCCAAAAACCGCTCAAAATGCAAGTTTTTTTCTTCCGAAAATCGGTTGTTCAATATGTGTTTTTACTTTCGGAAATTTTTTTGATTAGTCTTAATTATTTAATTATTGAGTGTTCCTGTTATTTTTATTATTTACTCAATTTATAATTTACTTTTATCATATTTTTTGATTAATTTGATTTTTAATTAATTTGTTCTTTGAGGCACTGTCAAGTGCGGAATTTTCGACTTGGACTGGAGAGACCAGGCGCCGACCGAGTCCAAACCTCGATCGTGTGCTGGAAGAAAGGACCGCCTGCGTCTATTGTCTGAAGCGAATGTCGGCCGATTTCGTGTGGGATCATCAAGAAATTTGCCTGTCGAACCCGGGGGTGATTTGCGAAAGAAAGGAGCGCAAGGACCAGGAGCTTCAGGATCTGATCGCCCAATTCCGCCGCGAGCCCAACCCGGAGCCGACCGAGTGGGAAGCGGCTGGGTGAGGCGATTACTTTTCGCAAAATCGACCACTTTACACTGAATCGCTCTTTTTACACTTTACACTACGTTTATATGTAATAATCGTTTGTTATTATCGACCCGGCTTGGAACCTCGCTTTACACTTTACACTCGACTTCGGCTGGATGAACCGATTACTTTTAATAGAATCGAACACTTGACATTCAGAATCGCTCTATTTGCACCTGATTACACTCGAACGTTTTTAAACAGTATCATTCGGCGTCGATCCGGCTGTGGCTCTCACTTTACACTCGGACGCGGCTGGGTGAACTGATTATATTTCGTAAAATTGATCACTTTACAGTTAATCGCGCTATTTATATTTTACACTACGTTTTTGTGTAATAGAAATCGTCATTGATTTGGCTTGGAACCTCGCTTTACGCTTTACACTCGGAACTGGTTGAGTAAACCAACTTTTTCGTGAAATCAATCACCTTACATTCAATCGCTCTATTTACCCTTTTTGCTCGTATGTTTATGTGCAACAATAGCATTCGGCATCGATCCGGCTTAGTTCCTCGCTTTACACTGTTATATCGTAACTGGATTCGTGAATCAATGACTTTTCGCAAAATCCATCACTTTACACTAAATCGCTCTTTTTATACTTTACACTACGTTTGTATGTAATAATCGTTCGTGATCGAGCCGGCTTGGAACCCCGCTTTACACTTTACACTCGACATCGGCTGGATGAACCGACTACTTCTAATAGAATCGATCACCTTACATCGAGAATCGCTCTATTTGCACTTTACACTCGTACGTTTTTCTAACGATATCATTCGGCGTCAATCCGACTGTGCTTGTCGCTTTACGCTTTACACTCGGGAGCGGCTTGGTGAATTGATTACTTTTCGTAAAATTGATCACTTTACATTCGATCGCACTATTTACACTTTACACTACGTTCTTGGGTAATAGAAACTTCGTCATTGATCCGGCTTGGAACCTCGCTTTACGCTTTACACTCGGAACCGGCTGGGTTAAGCTGATTATTTTTCGTAAAATCATTCACCTTACATTCAATCGCTCTATTTACCCTTTTCGCTCGTATGTTCATGTGCAACAATAGCATTTGGCATCGATCCGGCTTGGTACCTCGCTTTACACTTTACATTCTGAGGTGGCTGGGCGAAACAATGACTTTTCGTAAAATCGATCACTTTACACTTTATAGCTCTATTTACATTTTACGCTCGTATGTTTATGTGCCGGATCAATCAGAATTCGGGCCTCGCTTTACACATAACACTCGGAACCGGCTAAGTGAACCAAGACTCCGTAAAATCGGTTACTTTAAACTCAATATCTCTATTTAAACGTTGCAGTTTACACCGAGCGTTTAGAAAATCATTCTAAAACGATGTTTGCACTTTGCACTTGGAGGGGTTGAACACACCGTTTCATACATGCACGCGGTCAAATGCTCTGGGAGGGTGTAAACCGACTTTTCTTCGGTGAGGGGTGGTAAATGACTGATTTTTTACCTATTTGATGTCAAGTTTTTATACTAAATCCGTCATATATTTTATTTTTCATGAATATTTAAGGTGTAATTCGCATTAAAACAATAAAAATAAGGGCAGTGGATTGACCTGCAACATCATATATACAGGGTGGGCCAAAAAAGGCTACATGCCGATTCAACAGGGCATAACTTCGGCTGATGTAAACATGAGATGTTAGAACTGGCAATATTAGATAGATAAAAGTGTCTTCTTTCGAATCGTGTAAAAAATTTTGACCAGCTGCCAGCGTTTCGTGCACTACGGCTATTTGTTTACACCTCACTTTGATATTGTTCTAACGTCAGAGTTTCCACATTGTATCACATTACTGCGTATGTAGGAATCCTTTTTTAACCTGTTTGACAATAAATACCTTCATAAAAATTAGGTAGCACATTTTTTAAACCCCAGAGTAGATACGCTTCTTACTGAGTGCAAAAATTTCAATATATCGTGAAAATAGGATGCAAATTGATGGCAGGACCAATGACGCTATTGGCCTTTAAACAATATTAAAGTAGGGTGTAAACTAATTGCTGTAGCGCTCGAAGCATTGATATCTGGCCAAAATTTTTTACACGATTCGAAAGAAGACACTTTTATCTATCTAATGTTGCCAGTTCTAACGTCTTTTGTTCATATCAGCTGAAGTTATGACCTGTTGAATTGGAATGTAGCCTTTTTTTGGCCCACACTGTATATATATATATATATATATATATATATATATATATATATATATATATATATATATATATATATATCATAGGTAGCGCGTTAGCGCGTACCTATAATATACTTGGGTACCCCTAACACCTGTGCACCCCCTACAGCTATAACGGGACACTTCTGGAAGGTGCGGTTTTTTTAAAAGATAGATAATAAAAAAATTCGCTGCCCGTGTTTTTTTGTTTTTCTTGAAACTCAAAACTGGCTGTGTAAAGAAGGTGTAAAGTTTTTGTGTAACGTTATAACATAGGATGAATTTTGGGACGTTTTTTAGACGGCATGTGGACAACTCAGTATTGACTCCTCAAATAAATTAATGGCACAGATTTGTAGAGGAAGGGATGCTCCAAATTGACTTTTTTTTGTTTGTTGAAATTCGCATTAGTTCTCGAATGGGAGTGTAAAGAGTGCGAAAATCTGGGGGTGAAAAAGCACATTTTGGTCGAGTTTTCAACCTGCTTATGTCTGATACTAACTCCGGTTATGAGTTTTTTAAAATGTTTTCTGACAGAAATGTAGAGCGGATCAAGGGCTACATTCTGCATATAAGCAAAGTCTTTTACGCTCTATGGTGAGTTAGATCCTGGGTTTTAAAGTTTACACTCTAGCTGATGGTGTAAAAAACGGATTTTAAGTAAGATTTCTCTGCCAAATTTTTCCGCTTTTGAGTCAGGGTAAATTGAATACAGCAGTAATAAAGTGCCTTCCAGGGGCTACACATCGCAGCAAACCGCATTTAAAAAAACGCAATATTGAGTTATTCATGGGGGTGTAAAGTTCGAAATCAGAGGTAAAAAATGGGCGAAAAAACACGTTTTTTCCGAATTTTGATTAATAAATCATACCAAATAATTTTTGCAAGATAATTTTGGCACACAGGAATGTACTACGATTTAAAAGCTACAAATTGTACCAAACCGAATTTCTTTAAACTCAATGGGGAGTTCGGTACGGAATTTTAAAGTTTACAGTGTTCTAAATGATGGAAAATACGTTTTTGTTGCGTTTTTTGTTCGCCACTTTCTCCGTCCAGAAGTCGGGATAAGTCCAATAGAATAAAAATAAAGTGCTTTATATCGGGTGCATGTCAAAGCAAATTGTCTATACATTAATATTTAGCGAGTGTAAAGTCAAAAATTTGGTGTTTAAAATGCGTTTCTGTCTTGTTTTTTCTGCCTGCTTCTCCGGTTATGAGTCAGGGACACGATTATCAAGTCTAGAAATGGATTAGGAACCAAACTTGATATGCCAGTCTGGCGCATATGTTTACACTCTACAGTGTTGTAAAGTGGTTTACACCTATTGTTAGTTTGCCCATAGAACATTATGGAGACTTAATTTTTTCATTAATATTAATCGTAATATCGGAACAATATCAAAATTACGAATCTGACCAAAATCTTCTTTACACTAGGTGTTTACATGAAGTTTACACTACATATGTATTTATCTTCGTTTTTGAGCATTCCAGAAACCTAATTTTTTCCTGGAGTCTAGAAATTTTCAAAGAATCAAATGTGAGACGTCACGTAGGCGCGTTTGTTTACATCCAACAGTGATGTAAAGTAGTTTACACTCATTGTTTATTTGTCCTCAGACCATTGTAGACATGCAATTTTTTCATAAATGTTGATAATAATATCCGAGTAATATCAGATTTACAAATCGGAATAAAATCCTCTTTACACTAGGCGGTTGTGTAAAGTTTACACTGCTAATTAATCTTCGTTCTAGAGCTTTGCAAAAACCTGAATTTTTTGCCGAAATCTGAAAATTTACATGGAATCAAATACGGGACGTCAGCTGTGCGCGTTTGTTTACACTCAACAGTGATGTAAAGTGTAAAGTAGTTTATCTTCGTTCTAGAGCTTTGCAAAAACCTAAATTTTTTGCCGAAATCTGAAAATTTACATGGAATTAAATAAGGGACGTCAGCTGGGCGCGCTTGTTTACACTCAACAGTGATGTAAAGTGGTTTACATCTGTGTCTATTTGTCATTAAACCGTTATGGAGACGTAATTTTTTCATGAATGTTGATCGTAATATCCGAGTAATATCGAATTTACGAATCCGACTAAAATCTTCTTTACACTCGTTGCTAGTGTAAAGTTTACACTATATAATAAGCTTCATTCTAAAGCCTCACGGTAACTTATTTTTTCCCTAAAGTCGTAAAATATATATGGAAACAGATGTGATACGTCTGCTAGGGGCGCATGAAGAGTAGTGTAAAGTGATTAACACCTAATGTTAATTTGTTCTTAGAACATTATAGAGGTTTCATTTCTTAATAAATGCTGATCGTTATATCAGAGCAATATCGAAACTATTAATCCTACTAAAATTCTTTACACTCTTGTGTAATGTTTAAAATGTAAATTAAGTTTAGCTCTAGAAAGTTTTGGAAGCATATTTCTTTACAGGATGTTCTACGTAACATAAGAATTACTAATCAGAATGTTTGTTTCTTCTACAACTAGTAGCTTTGTAAAGTTTAAACCATTCAATTATTAGAAGAACCGCACAGTAAATGAAATCTAGTATTGTATTTCCAAATCTTGCTAATTAAAAGTAGGGTACTAGCAGAGAAAAATGCTCCGATGGAACAAAAAAGGGAATATACTTGGGATTGTGAATTATCGAGGATGTAAAAGGAGGGGACTAGGAAAAATCTCCCTATGTTATATGCCAAAAATCGCAAAATATGTTAAAAATCAGACTTTCTCTAAACAATGCAAAAAATCGAAGTATATTCTGCGGTCTCTGAAAAAACGTATTATTTTAAAATAATTTTCTCTGATTGACATAATATCTTAAAAGCATATTACGTAATGCAACTTTTTGCAGACTTCATTCAACTTTGAGTTGCTTAATAATGTGACTGAAAGTGAAATTCTGTTAACAAATCATAATTAAGTTGTTCGTATTTCATGATTACTAAGCATGTCACTTAACAGATACAGCCATTCTAAGTGTCAAAGTGCAAGCAATATTCAAATTACCAAAAAATTGATTGAAAAAAGCAGCGAATTTGGAATGCAGTAGCTAAGCGAATTGAATGAAATAGTACATATTGATGCATTCAAGACAATCGATGATATTGTTGGTTCAAAGCAGTAGGAAACACGGAAGCTGACGTGCAACAGACCTTATGTAGATACTCTTTTACACATGTCTACAACAATTGTTTACTAAACTTTTACATTTTTCAAAGGCCGCAGAATATACTTCGATTTTTTGCATTGTTTAGAGAAAGTCTGGTTTTTAACATATTTTGCGATTTTTGGCATATAACATAGGGAGATTTTTCCTAGTCCCCTCCTTTTACATCCTCGATAATTCACAATCCCAAGTATATTCCCCTTTTTTGTTCCATCGGAGCATTTTTCTCTGCTATATATATATATATATATATATATATATATATATATATATATATATATATATATATATATATATATATATATATATATATATATATATATATATATATATATATATACAGGCCCGTATCCAGGGGGGGCGGGGGGGGCCTGCCCCCCCCCAAAATGGGAAAAAATTTTGTTTTTCCCAAGGGTCCCCCAAAGGGAAAAATGAAAAATTGGCGAAGTTGGTCTGAAACACCGCCAAAACAGGTTTTTAGCATACTTTTGAGCTAGAAAACACAAAATTTTCCGGCGCTTCGCGCCGGATTTATTGTTTATGTAAGGTTTTGTCTTCTAAACCACTGAAAATCGCTCAAATTTGAGTTAGACATAGAAAGTATGTCAATTTTTTTCTAACGCTTCGCGCCGGATTTATTGTTTAGCTATAGTTTTTGCCTTCTAGCTTACTCAAAACAGCTCAAATTTGAGTTATGACATGGGAACAGGCCTGTATCCAGGGGCGGGGGGCCTGCCCCCCGAAATGGGAAAAAATTTTTGTTTCTCTCAAGGGTCCCCCGAAGGGAAAAATGAAAAATTGGCGAAGTGCGTCTGAAACAGCGCCTAAACAGGTTTTTAGCGTACTTTTGAGCTAGTAAACTCAAAATTTTCCGGCGATTCGCGCCGGATTTATTGTTTACGTATAGTTTTGTCTTCTGAACCGCTAAAAATAACTCAAATTAGAGTTAGATATAGAGAGCATGTCAATTTTTTTCTAGCGCTGTGCGCCGGATTCATTGTTTAGTTATAGTTTTTGCCTTCTAGCTCACTCAAAACCGCTCAAATTTGAGGTTGATATGCAGAGCAGGTCACTTTTTTCGGCGCTTCGCGCCGAATTATTAATTATCCGTATTGTTTTTCTCTGTAAAGCACAATGATTAAGTACAAAGGCAAGAGATAAGAAATAATTCGCCGATTAGGTGATGAGAAATCAGCTTAAATGATAAATTTGCTGTATATCAAAATGGAATAAAGTGAAAATTTTTTAATTTTTTTGTTGAAATTTTTCTTCACCGTTGTATAGAGCTCGCCGAGATACGCTCAAAACTGTCTTTATTTTCGCCTATCTCCTAATGGTTCTCGAGATATCTGGTCTCAAAAATTTTCGGCCCCCCCCCGAAATAAAATCCTGGATACGGGCCTGTATATATATATATATATATATATATATATATATATATATATATATATATATATATATATATATATATATATATATATATATAATATATATATATATATATATATATATATATATATATATATATATATATATATATATATATATATATATATATATATATATATATATATATATATATATATATATATATATACAAAATAATGGGAAAAGTGTTTCGATGAATGAATTGGACTGTCGATTGCTCTTAAAAATAAATATATGTACTTGAAATTACAATATTAGGGTAATTTCACGCTTTTTTCATTGTTCAATCAATCGTTTCTGCCCCCAAATGGCCTCAAGGGGTGGGGGAGGGGGTAATGCTTCTCAAAAGTCCTTGTAGTGGGATACCCCCATATCTCCATACAGTATGCATGTGCGCACCAGTAACTTTTCGAAAAAATCGATCGCTTTACACCCAATTAATAGTTTTACAGTCAGCTATCTAATTTTGCATTTACATTCGTAAGTTTATCGTCATCATTGGAGATGGATCCTGCTGGAAACCTCGGCTTTTGATACTTTAAAGTAGTTAATGTGATATTGGCGCTCGAGGGCACACAGTTGGACATTTTAGTTTTTACTTTACACTCGTTGATTCGGCTTAGACATTTGGGGATTGCTATGGTTCTGGACATTTTTAGCACTTTACACACTCATGAGTTTAATAGGTTTGGAATCACTAAATTCGGTTTACACTTTACACTCGCTTATTTAGCCTATATTGTTGGTTTACATTTTATGGGTAATATTGACATTTTTTAATCCACGATCATTTCTGCTGCTGATGATATTACTAAACAGTTAATTTTAACATGATGTAGATCAGGGGACCGCGATCCAGTCTATCATCGAGTTTTTACATTTATTCATACCTTTCTTTTACATACGTTTTTTTCATTGTTGTTTCACTTTATTTATTTGTAAGTGCAACTTTTTTTGCAAAATTTTCGAGTTTATACTTCCTTATATTAATGCAGCTTTTTCCTTTCCTCATTTATCGATTTTTCCTACATTTGTTCCCGGCATATTTTTCATTCGTTTGTGTTTTTTTGATTTTTTTACATTTATAATTTATTATTTTTCATAAATGTAATTTTTTCTCACTTAACGTTTTCGTAATTTATCGATGTTTCCAGCATTCGCTTCCTGTTTTTTTTTCATACGTGTTATTTTTAATTTCCTAAACTTTTTTAGGTTTTTAATTTATTTTTACATGCAAGTTTTTTCGTACTTAATTTCCTTCGTCAATTATCGATTTTCCCCACATTTCTCACAGGTTTTTAAATTTGTTACGTGTTTTTTTAATTTTATAAAACTTTTTTCTACGTTTTAATTCATTATTTTTCTAAATACAACTTTTCATCTTCTAGTCAAGTTTTTCCATAATTTGTTGCTTTTTCCCGCATATTCTTTTACCTCTTTTTCATTCATACATACGTCATAGATGGGCAAGGTACATAGATATGCTCAGAGGAGGAAGGCTGAAATCCAGGAGTGGTCTTATACATACATGCCCCCGAAAAATTTTCACCCCCCCCCTGCAAAAATTTTTGCCCCCCCCAGCATTGGCGAGTTTTTGGAAGTTCCCAGTAATTTTTTAAAGAATTTGTAGAAAAGATGCTTTTTTAAGCTGTTTAGCTATCTAATTGCTCAAAAAGCCAAATTTTCGTCGCTTCGCGCCATTATACCCATGTTTTGACTATATTTTGTTCAATTCGTTCCGACTTTTATGGTTTTTTTCGAAATTTTTGTTTTTATGTTCTAGAAAGATAGAACATCGTCAGAAACGCTGAACAACGATGTTTTTGACACGTACCTTCCATTTTTTAACCCAGAAATGCACTCTATTATTTGCACCCCCCCCCAGAATTCCCATGCTGTGCATGTATGGTCATATAGTGAATTGTGATGATTGTTTTTGTACAAGGTCTCGTTTTAGGTGTACAAAAACGGTCCCCAAAAGTCACTCTACATTCTGTACATGTAATTTTAGGTCCTAGTAATACGGTACAAAAGGACGTTATGTGCGGTAAACTGGGTTTTTTGATCCTTATTAGTGAAGTTTTTTCAATTTATAGATATTCGGCGATGATAATCCAAAAATTTATAAATACGCCGCGAAGCGCCGGAAATTTTTTCGATATTTTTATCATTTTAAGTTTGAATTTTCAGTCTTTTTTTGCAGTAAGTTCAAAAATTGTCTGCAGCACTTTCGTTTCCTCGAAATTGCCTGACTGACAGTACCTGATTTTTCGACCACCCCCCACCACACATGGGCGTGGGGGGTTTGAATATGCACCCCCAGAAGTTGGAATACCCCCCAGAAATCAAAATACTCCCCAAGAATTCAAATTTTGAATTTTTTGCTTTTTAGCGATTTTTTGATGCCTTTGGATAGTGCTCAATGAGAAACGTCGAAAAATGATGTATTTTTCGCCATACGACCACTTTTAAGACCATTTTTTGACCTTTGTAAATTTCTTCACCCCCTCCCTCAGAATTTCGTTGCTGCCCACCTATGCCCTCCACCCCCTACTATGCCCATGTGTGACATACCCGTACGCGTTTTTTTCGATTTTTATAATTTTTTAAATGCAACTTTTATTCTTAATTAACTCCTTTTCGCCATTTATCGATTTTTCTCGCATGTATTTTCATGCTTTTCCGTCCGTAGGTGCCTTTTCCTTTTTTAAATTTTTACGTTTGTACTTATTTATTTTTATATGCAAGTGTTTTCGTTAAAAAAACTTTTTTCTTCATTTATCGATTTTTCCATGTTTTTTTAATTTTAATCTTCTTTTCGCTCAAGCGATACCGAGATGCGAGTCGCTCAATCGACATTCGATCGCCAGCTCGAGCAGGCGACGCCGTCCGACCTTTGCGACGTCATGGTTCCGTGCGAATTTTGCGCGGCGGTGCTGCCGGCGGTCGTTTATTACGATCACGAGCGCACGTGCCCGGCCAATTTCCATTCGTCGAATCCGGCGGGCGGCGCGCCGTGATTGGTCCGACGCTGTTCTGTGATTGGTCGAATAGCGAAACCGTTATTTTTATGTTTCCGCATAATTATATAAGGCGGAGCGCGCTGCTATGGATCAGACGGCGTTCCGTGATTGGTGGGACGCCTAAAACCGTCAGTTTTATGTTTTCGCGCACTTATATAATGCGAGCTGGGCTGCGAAATGTCCAACGGTGTTCTGCGATTGGTCGAATGCCGAAACCCTCTTTTTTTACGTTTGTACCTAATTAATTATTTGAGGCGGCGTTAAAAGAATGGGTTCTATTCGTGGCCGACCGACTACATTTCATTTGTCCTTTTGTTTTTCTGCGCATTTGTTTCCATTATTATAACGAGTTTTTTCGTAAGTGCACGACGCATAATTAGAGTGTCTTTAACGATCGATTATTACATCGCAAATTTGCGGTTTAAATCGCAAACTTTTATCGTTCGTCTGATTTTTTTGACGATGGAAACTGCAGATTTGCTCTCAAGCAGCACTACATACTCGTAACCATACATGCACAGCATGTGAATTCTGGGGGGTTGAAATTATAAAGGGCCCTTTTTGGGTCAAAAATGGTAGGTACACTTCAAAAACATAGTTTTTCAGCCTTTCTGACGATGCTCTATCTTTTTAGAGCATAAAAACCAAAAAATTTCGAAAAAAATCCAAAAGTCGGGACAAATTGAGCAAAATATAGTCAAAATATGATTATAATGGCGCGGAGCGCCGAAAATTTGGCAGTTTTTGAGCAAATAGATAGCTTGAAAAACGCTTACAAAAGGAAAATTTTTGGAAACTTCCAAAAAATCGTCAATTCTGGGGTGGGGCTGAGAAAATTTTTGCGAGGGGGGGGGGTAAGGTGAAAATTTTTCTGGGGTTGGGGTAATTTTTCTAATGGGATTGAAAACCTCCAAACTCCTCCCAAGATCATGTATACTCGTAACTTGCCTAATTTGTTAAATTTGAGTGATGAAAAAGTACATTAATTTATCAACGCGGCAGGAAGCGCCGGAAAATTTTGATATTTCAACCGTTTCGAGTACAATTTGTGGCTTTTCAAAATTGGGGCAAAATTTTTTAAAACAAACCTGCTTCGTTCAACCTAACTCCCTCAGTCCCTATACTACTTACGCGCATTAATTGGTTTGGTTAATAACTTATGCTCGCCGATGACGTCACGCGATTTGCGATTTTAGGCTAAGCGCGTATTTGGTTCTTTGATGTGCGTTCAATCCAGAAACTTTTTGGTTAGGCACCAGGGGCGGATTGGGGGGCGGGAGGCGGCCGCCCCCCATTGGCCCAAAATAGTGCGCAAAATTAAGGATTTTTGAGCGATTTTTAGCGATTTTTGGGTTAAAACAGCTAATTTTTCCGCCCAAGTCAGGGTTCTGCCCCCATAGGGGTACCGCCCCCCTTAGGAAAATTCTGGATCCGCCACTGTTGGGCACTGAATCACATACTGTAATATGTTTATTTTCGTCTATGTTGCTCGCCTAAAAAGTACGCTTAAAAAATGGATGCGGTAATGAATGTAAAGTTAAGTATGTAAACAAATTTTCGAATAAGCGTGAAGCGAATAAACTCTATTTTCATACTTTTTGGCCAGCCAGCCAGTCAGTTAGCCTGATTCTAATTTTTGACCGCCCAATGATAACATGCATAATTGTCGGATACAGGCTACGAAAATCGATGCTAGAACGAAATTATAGCAGTGTAAACTAATTTGGTGCAAAATCGTAAAAAGAACGAGGATAAACTTCTTTTTTTCAGTAATTTTCTGTAATTCTGATTTTTTTATGAATTTCGATTTTTAAATCTGCTCTTTTCTGCAGAGCTTTGTAAAGTTTTCGATAATCGACCGCTTTTTGCTCCTCGGGCCATTCATTTTGATTATTTTTCACCAAAAACTCGAACGAGCAGCTTAATTTCGAAGGAAAAATCAACGAAAATCGAATTTTTTTAATAGTTTTTTTAATTATTGAAAGCTCATTTTTCTACTGAAAAATATACGCTAAAATCAATTCTTTAATCACAGCCGATTTGAGTGATGAATACTGATTTGAAATACACAATATGATGATTTAAAGATCAATCGATAATCGTAAGATTTATGTATGTGCTTGTTTGGTCAATGGTATAAGAAACTTTTGCCCTAAATACGAAACCGTTATGACGATGCTTCGAGTCGCGTGTGTAATTTTGTATTTTTTGCGAATTACTGGCTGGACTATGCTATAATGTATGTGATAATACTACCATACATGTAACTGTAGATGCACAACGTGGCCGATCTTGGGGGAGCTGAGCCGGTCTGGGGGTCAACAATCGAAGTTTTTTGTGCGAAAATGACCTCAAAAATTGGTCCGAGCGCTAAAAAGGCGTTAAAACTACGTTATTGCACAGTTTCTGGTCAATGTGATGTATTTTGAAGAAAATTTTCAATTCTGATCCGTTTTGGGTCTTCATTTTGCCTGGTTTTTCGAAAAACAAATTTTTTCAGTTTTTCTTCCGGGGGTAGTAGACATACATGATCTGGGGGGTTTCACCCCCCGCAGAATCATTTTTCACCCCCCGCAAAAAATTTTTCACCCCACATCCTAAGAATTGGCGATTTTTCAAAAGTTTCCTAAACTTACCTGAAAATTGGTAGAGAAGGTGTTTTTTTAAGGGTTTTTGGCTATCTATTTGCTCCAAATCGCCAAATTTTTGGCGCTTCGCGCCATATATTCATGTTTTAAGCGATATATTGGTCAATTTATTCGACTTTTTTCGAAATTTTTTTTCATGATTTTAGGCTGTAGAAGGATAGAGTATCGTCAGAAACGCCAAAAAACGATGTTTTTTAACGCGTACCGGCCATTTTTGGGCCCAAAAAAGGCACTTTAGTTTTTAACCCCCCCCAGAATTCCCATACGGCGCATGTATGGTAGAAGACCCCTAACTGCCACTTGCATGTTTTGGTCGGGCGGGACCATACATGGACAGCGACCGAAATCTGGGGTCTCGGTGATGTAAAACTGCAAAACTCATAAAAAATAAGCTGAAAATTCAATTCAGTGGGTCTACCGGATTCCGGGATGTTCAACCCCCAAGCCCCTTATGCCCATGTCTGGTCTGGACCGCAAGAATATGAAGGACCCTCCAAAAATTGGTATACCCCAAAATTAAATTTTGGTGTTATTTTTGGCGATTTTTCCCTATCTGACCCTCGGAATTTGGTTGCTGCCAATGCATGATCATGGTGTGGCAAACTTTCACTCTGAATACCAAACTGTAAAAACGATGCTTCATGTTGCGTGCGTAATATTGCCTTTTTTGCGAATTACTGGACTATGTTATGAGTACTACTGTTGTGTTGTGTAAAATGTGATCGTTCTGAAATTTAACAGTAGAATCGTGAAGCTGCGGTTAAAAGATGTGTATGACGCATCGACTGACGTACGTATGTAACAAGCAATGTTACGCGTCGTTTAGCGTTGTACATTGTGTAAAGAGAGTGTAAATTAAATTTTGTAAGACTTATATTTTTGTTCAATAAAATTTTATTAGCACTTGGTTTGCTATTTTCAAATATGCGTTCACTTTGTGAACTTTGCAATAGTTTCACCAAACGTTGTGCACATTATATGCAAATTATGCATCATTTGAAAAGTCGGACGCGAAAATACTTGAAAGTTTGGACATTTTATGCGCGACATAAGTCGAAATCAAGTGAAAAATTCATAAATATTGCAAATTGTCTGCAGGAATGCGTGAGAAAGGTCAGTAGGTACTGTAGATTTTTACGCTATGTTAACATTTATTGTATACCTTTTTTTGCTGCCTTTTCGACTCAGAAAAGCTCTGGTTGACCGACCTATGTAGATCGGCTCTGATATGTATCTGTGGTTGGGAGCCCCACTTTGTCGTTCTTTTAAGAGAGAAATTTACTGAGCCTGAAAAATTGCAAATTTTTTGCTTTTCGTCTGTAAATAAGCAGATTTGTCAATTCTTCCTATTCAATTTAAATCTGTATTCCTTTCCATCATGAAGTAGATATCGTCAAATTTTTTAATTTTTTTTCCATTATCACATTGAAACCCTTTTTCTTTAGCTTTGGTGAATCGCTGCTTATTACTGGCCAAGTCCATGTACATAAAAGAGAATAGAATGTTTGAGCAGGTATCAGAGCAAAATAATTGGTTTGTTTGATTCACAATTTGCATCGAGTGGGTTTTGCTGACAAAATGATTTAGCCAAACTTGTTTCACCATTTTTCTTCATCCAACATACTAAGAAGATTGAGTTTTCTTTTTAATTGGCTTATATTTTCGCAAGGTCAGTTTATCTAAACTGGCTCAGCTAAGAGATAAATTGAACTGGCATAAGTTAAATTACTTTGATTAACCTAAATTTAAAATTAGTATGATTTAGGCATAATAAACTAGAGAATAATTATGGGTCAGAAAATCTATTACATCATTCCACCACACTCTTAGTCGTTTACACTTGAAAGGAAAGGGGTACGTTGTTGCCGGTTCGACTAAATAGCTCTATGGATATACGGCCTTAAAAGCTGTATAATACAAAAAGCTATAGTCTGTTCCGTTCCAAATGGCCCATTTTTGCCGGTCTAGGACCTTTGGGCGCGGCCATTTCAGCGCAGCCATTTCGGCGCATTGACAGTTTGGCGCGAGGATGTTCTGGCGCTGCCGCCATTTTGGCACTGCCGCCGTTTTGGCGCATACACATGTTTTGACGTAAAGACGTTTTGGCGCAATTGTTTTGGCCCAAATGTTTTGGTCACATTAATTACAAAATGAACATAAGTGTCTGATTTAGACAGAATTATTGTGCTGTCAAGAAATTTGGTTGGGCTATTCATCTGAATCGCACATTTGTGGCATGACCGAAATTCTGGGGTTCTTGGGCATCAGAAATTTTCTATGATAAAAAACCAAAAGATTAATAGTTGTAATTTGCATGCTTTCAATCATGCCTATGTATGTAAATACTCATAAAACATGCAATATCAATTTGTATATATTCGAGTATACCCTCTGGGGGTGGGGGTTATTCAGAAAAATCGGAAGGACTTTTAAAACGTTATTTTGTGCTGTTTTTGGCTTTTTGGGCTTAGTCCGCCCTAAAAATTGGTGTTGGTCCCCCCAAAATAAAACGGCCAGCTACGTGCCTGAATATTATGTCATTAATGAGATGCGCAAAATTTGAACAAAATCTTGAGATATGGAACTTTATTCTTTGGAGGTCGTAAAAGCTCTCATTTCGTACGCTTCTTCAGTCGTGTTGCTCAATGAAGGAAAAGCTTTCTCAGAGCAGACTCCAAAATCGGCAGCATCAGCAGATGGACGTTAAATTTTTGTTGCACATATTTTCGTGGCAAGAGAATATTATCGCCCAGTTTTACGCAGTCATCAAATTTCTCAATACGTAATCATTTTTTGATTGTTAGCCAAAAACATTGTGGCGAACGAACAATGTCTCACGTCTGATTCATAAAATACATACCTCAGTAATAACCTTCAGTTTCTCCAGCGAGTATGCATACAATACATATGTAGATGCATAGTAGGTAGGTACTTACTCATGTACTACTCAGTCACACATACAAATACATGCATACATACATACATATGTACTCGTACATGCAACATAGACGTAAGCGCCCGTTTCTCCTGCGCCAAAATGGCCGCGCCAAAACGTCCCTACATGAAAAGAATACTGCTGCGCCAAAATATTCTCGCGACAAAAGGGTTGCGCCAAAGTGGCCGCGCCAAACCGGCTGCGCCCAAATGTCTTATTCCGCATTTTTGCCTTATGACTTATCACTGTAGTGGGATATTTCACGTTCTATCTTGTAGCTGTTTTCTAGATGCGCTGCATGGTAAGCTAAGCACTTTAAACATAGAAAAGAAGAGTTCTTAGCACGGTTTTCTTGTATTCGGCAAAGATTTTTATCGATGTACAAAGACTTTTTGGGACCGTCTTTGTACATCTTTGTACCGTCTTTGTACGTCTTTGTACATTACTTCTCATAAATCCAGAAATTAGCTAAAATACACTGCCGTCGGTCGAAGAACTCTGTTTTTACTACACTAAAATCGCTACGGTATCATATTAGAGTACCAAAAAATTTGTGTGTACAAAATGTACAAAGACTTTTTAGGGACCATCTTTGTACATGTGCAAACGGACTTTGCACAAAAAACACTGGTTCTAAGCAATCAACTGCTATTAGTGCATAATTAAAGAAGCCACTTTGTGCAGATATAAATTAATACTGTAATAAGACTTGCAAAAATGGGGCCGTTTGGAATGGAACAGACTATAGTATATATTCAGTTTGTACATTATTTCGAGTTTCTCGCAAGCAATGAAATGATTGTGTAAGACCTTCGTTCTGCCTTAATCTTGAAAGAAAATTTCTCTTTTAGATCTGCAACACGATCTATGGATGCATAATTTTTCTTTTGCCTTAATCTGCTTTTTTTGCAAAAAAATCTTTTCCTCTCTTGTGGATCTTCCCTGCGTATCTGCATGCGCATTAGTTGATCGTGCTGATTGATCCGGTGCCAAATTAGGTCGAGATCAGACATGTAACAGCTTAAAATTTTGCGGAGGGGTTCCGGCAATTTTAAGGGGACAAATGACCTTCAATTTTTTGGTCAAAAAAGGATAAACATTAAAAATAGCCTAAAACCTCGAGTTTTTGCCAAAACATGGAGGGGTAGGGCCAGGGGCAAGAAATGTCAGTCTTTAGGGATGAGGCGGACGACCTATTTTGGTTGGTGATAACTTGATTCGCTGGCTTTCAGGTTGCATCATGTTCATACTTTCTATTTTACTGTGACATTATTAAGTAAAGTAGGTATAGATAATGCAGCGGTTATATGCGATATCTTATCTATATATTCATTGTTCAAATATGCCTTTTACGCATTGTCCGAGTGTACCTACTGCACTACTTATGATTTGTTAATCCTGAAAAGGTCGATAATCTTATTGTTAGCATTGGATTTTTTCGTGAGATAGTCAGGCTTGTTCCCTTATATACTGTTCATCTTTAGGTGTCTTGGATGTATCTGCAAAGTTTACTACAACATTAGGTGCTACCTACTTCAACTGTTGCAGCTTATCACTCGCGATGTGAGCCATTCGTAACCAATATGCCTTCTTCGTGATGGTAAAAGCGCGACGCGTGTCCAGTCAATCGGGTGGGATTCAACTTCGATTAGATAGATTTTTCAGCCCATTGCCGAATTCAGCCGATTCAAATTCCGTTTTATCGGTAAATTCATAATTAAAGAAGAGTTGTAAACATCAGGATCTCTACATCGATTTCATCCTGGACGATGTTTTTGCTTTTCGTGAATCGCTGCTCGCTGCTTTGACTCGAAAATCGCTCCTTCTTTCAGTTTTCAAGCGGCTTTTAATTAAGTATAAACTGGTTTTTATCTAAGATTCAATTTGACCCTAAATTTTCAGCCTTAAGTCTGAACTTTATAGAGATAAGCTAAGATAAACTGCGTTTTGGGACGTTTTTTAACGCGCTGTATTTGTTTAGACTATAATGTCCAAACATCTACTTTGAAAAACAAATTTCTGACACTTGTACAACCCGGCAGAACGTAGTGAATGGCCGGATGCGTGAGTGGCGAATTTTCGGTTTTTTTGTTAGAAATAAATAAAAAGACACCTGAAATGCCCTTAAAACGCAAGTTTTTGCCAAAAATCCGGGGTTAAAGATTTCTGGCTTTGATGAGGGATGGAGTTGGGGCGACCGACTTTGGGTGAGGGACCCCATCCCTCTGTTACTCGTAAGTCCTCACCTCCTTTAGGTGCTCGCGTGGTAAATGATACTCATGGTTTTGTACTTAAAAAGGCACTTTTGTAAAAATTTTTCGGGGCCGACACCCTAAAATTCATTTGCTGTATATATGTTTCTTAATCCAATTCGCTGTGTGGCTCCTTTCCTTTAACAGCCCTAAAATCATGCGTGTAAAAGGAGCACGGGGTTCCTCCCCCAAAGTCTAGTCTGTCGTCCCCTAGATTTTTTCTGCAAAATATTGCGTTTTCAGTCATTTTTGACCAAAAATAGAAGGTCATTTTCGACCAAAAAAAACATGGCCGACTATGCCCTCAAATATCCCGAAATTTACAGCCCTCAGATGTATGCCTGAAACTTTTATCTGTCTCTCGTCAAGATTGAAAGCGTTAATGTGCAACGCACGGTTTTTTTGTATTCGGCAAGGATTTTTCCCGATGTACAAAAACTTTTCGTGACCGTCTTTGTACATGTACAAAGATTTTGGTAAGACAAAAACTGTGAAGAGGTGTAGAGTTCCCAAGAAATTTTAGCGCTTCGCACTGAAATGAGTAATTGTCTGTCTTATATATCTCTATAATGGCTGAATTTGCATTTAGAACAGAAAATTGCAAAAATTTTCGGCGCTTCGCGCCGTTTTGAGACCATTTTCAGTAATTTCTGGCGTCAAAAAACCAGGAATTAGCTAAAATACACTACCATAGATCGAAAAACCCCTTTAACCACACCAAAAATCATTACTGTACCGTATTATACTGCACAAAAATTTGCATGTGCAAAATGTACAAAGACTTTTGGGGATCATCTTTGTACATGTATTAATGGACCTTGTACAAAAAGCACTGGTGCAACGTATGTTTTCAATTCGTTGTAATTTCAGTGATGGTAATAGTGGCGAAACTCCGATAATCTGTTCATCTGAGGTTCTTTCTTTTGCATTTTTTGCCTATACTTGGATGACTTACTAATACCATTTCAGCTGTGCTTTGAATTAACCACTAATCAGTCTTAGCCAAAATTTTCGCTATCAGTCCATCCCTCCGTTCGAAATGTTACTGAAGCAGGCTACAGTGTGAAATGAGATTAGCGAAAAATGAATTTTTTCAAAAAGCAGCTAAATATCAACGGAAAAGTCATTTAACGTCCCTAAGTTTTGCTGGTTTTTAGCTTTTACACATAGCTTTTTCTTTGCATTTTATCTGGATAGCTCGATTCGACCAAAGTTAGAAAACGGGATGTGATATGCCTGGGCCAAAATAGTAGTGTAAAGAAAACGATCGAATGCGTGCTGCTCAGCGATTCTTCGGACAATGAACAAAAATATGATGCTATTGACAACATTTATCCTACGACGAGTCGAGCTGGCAACGACGAATCTGTTATTACATCGACACGAAAACAAGAATGTATTTGTGCCTTAAATTTAAGAATAAACAATTTAATAATATTGGATCAAATAAAACGTTGGTAATTTTGACAGACTCGAAACATGAGCCAGCTTTGTCACTAGATTGATTATATTATACATGGAGAAGAATTTCAACAAATAATAAATGTATCATGTCACGTGTAATTTATTACTTCATAACCGTAACTAAATCCCGATTCAAGTCCATGTTTTGGAATAGGATGGATTAAGTCGAGCTTAATCCAGATTATTTTCGTTTTTTATTTTTAAATTTCTGTAGTCTGAATTTTCCGGATCGGTTTCTAGGATTTTTCTCATTTTTTATTTTATATAAATTATGTAGGGGCAAACTGATGACCAGCTTGAGTAAGCACAAATCTGACCTGGAGAGCGTTATTTTTGACTTGGTCGAAATTCAGTTTTTTCTACTGGCGGACATATGGTCAACGTTGCGTAATTAAGAACCTAATCGAATCAAACCAATATGCAAATTTATAGTTAATACATAAATAAACGGATAATTGAATAAATAAATAAATGAATAAATAAATAAATAAAGATATAAATAAAGACATGAATAATAGATAAATAAATAAGTAAATAAGTTGCTTAAGTGAACATGCAAGTATGTAAGTCAATAAATGGATAAATAAGTAAATAAATAAGTTAGTAATCAAGCAAGTAAGTAAATAAGTAAGTGAAGTAAGTAAGTTAGTAAGTAAATAAGTGAGTAAATAAATTAATTAATAAATAAATAGATGGATAAAGAAACAGTCAAATGAATAGACAAATAAACAAATAAATGAATAAACAAATAAACAATTAAATGAACAGATAACGAATTAATCAATTAACAAATAAATAAATAAACAAATTAAGAAAGTAAATAACTAAAAACTTATGTTATCAATTGGTACAGAATCTATGTATATCGTTCGAAATTGTTTAGATTTCGGTCAAAAAATTTTTCATGTCATTGTTTAGGAATTAATTTACGTAACTTCGAATCTTTCTATCAAAATCTAAAGGAGATGAAATATTTTCGTGTACAAAGTGCAAACATTCCTATTAAATGAATGATTTCGTCCTAATGTGTTATTTTTTCATAAATCGTTTAGTACATCAATAGTGGAGGTTTTAAAATAATTTGATTATGATTATACGTATTGCATTTGTTTTCCTTTACTTTTTCCCAAAATTTTTGCCAAATATTTGTTTATTTCGAATTTTCTGAATCTAATTCACTGCGCATTATTTCATTCGAATTCAATTAAATTTTAGGATCTAGTATACAATTTAACCCCCAGCGTTTTTTAGCCGATTTATATAAGCTACTGTAACCAAACTCTTACAAGGAGATAGCTATAAGCCTATTGTACTAATCTGGCAAAATTGATCAACTTACGGTGTAAACTTACTGCTTTACAAAAAAATTAAAAAAACTTACTTTACTTCACTTTAAACTTACTTTAAACTTACTGCTTTAATAAAAAAACTTACTTTACTTTACTTTAAACTTACTTTAAACTTACTTTGTTTTAATGTAGGATGTTGATTGAGTTATAAAAAACTGCTTTGTTTGAAACCCACCGAATCGTTTACAATTTTTAGATGCCGATAGTACGTTGTAAACTGTGAGTGTAAAGCAGTAATTATACACCGTAAATTAATCAATTTTGCCAGATTAGTACAATAGGCTTATAGCTATCTCCTTGTAAAGTTTGGTTACTGTAGCTTATATGGATCGGCTAAAAAACGCTGGGGTAAATTGTGTACTAGATCCAAATTTTAAATATGTAACGATTCCTACAGTATGAAAAATCGTGTTTCTGATTAAAGTTCAGGCGTTTTTCAACACTGTAAACAAGCTACTATAATTTTTTGAATAATAATGCGTGGATAATATCCTACAGTATAATGTAAGCAGGTGCATCATGTCAGTCGCGTTCTGGCTTAAGAATCGAGGTTTCTTAACGAAGGTGTAAACAAGCAGAAAAATCATTGTGAACAATTACGCACGGCATATAACTCTACGATAGGATGAATAATAGGCCTTTGGCTTTAATGCACTTTTCACGAAAGTGTAAACAAACTACGAATATTATTGTAAACAGTTATGCAGCGAACACAAAATGAATATTCCGCAAAATGACCCGCGATTTTTGCTATAAATTCGCGCAGTTTCTCATAATGTAAACAGGCTTTAAATGTCTTTGTAAACAATTATGCAGCAACCACATAATTACTACAGCATGGCCCGCAGTTGCCCATTTTGCCAAAGTGTAAACAATTTTTAAAAATGTAAAACCAAAACCAATAGAAATGCGAAAAATCTAAAAAAAATGTACATAAATGTTAATAAATATGAATAAAAGTGATAAAGTATAAATAGATAAAAAGAGAAACAAAGATTAAAAAATAGAAATAAATAAAATAAAAACAGAAATAAAGCAATAAAATATGCAAGAATATAATATACAGTCGCGTTTTAAATTCTACAGCAAAATCTACTCAAGAAGACACTAAACCTATGACGTCGACTCCGAAAAAGAAGAAATTACGCCTCATTCGGCCGAAAATAAATTTGGGCGGCGGGTCACTTTTGCCCAAATCCGACCAAAACGATAATATGTCGGACATTTCCAGAGTATAAATCGTATTTAAACCATTCGAACGATCGAAATACTGGTGAAATCAATGCTCTCGAATCATTATCGATCGATTTCGACCAATCGACTTCGATCGATTTCGATCCGAATCATTCGTTTAAATCTGTGGCGTTCGAGTCGCCGTTTTCGGTCGATAATTCGCCGGATCGTTTACCTAACGATCCCCAGAACGTTTCTTACTGCAGGAAATTTTTCGACAAAATTTTGGACAAAGTTTTGGCCGACTCGTGGCACGATCATCTGTTTTCCGATCAGGATCACGCGGTTTTCCGGAGATATCGCGAGCTAAGCGGTGATCTACTTTACAACGGGTTTACACCGTGAATGCGCAGCATGGGAATTCTGGGGAAGTGGAAATATAAAGTGGCTTTCTCATGCCCGAAATGGTAGGAACGCGTCAAAACCATCGTTTTTCGGCGCAGAGCATAAAAACATTAAAAAATTTCGATAAAATCCAACAAAGTTGAACAAAGTGAAAAAAATATAGTCAAAACATGAGTATAATGACTCGAAGCGCCGGAAATTTGGCACTTTTGAGCAAATAGGTAGCTAAAAATGTTTAAATAAGAACCTTTACTGCAAATTTCTAGAAAATTTTTGGGAACTTTCGAAAAATCACCATTTCTGGGGGAGGGGTGAAAAAATTTTTGCGGCGGGGGGGGGTGAAAATTTTCCTGGGGTGTGGAACCTCCCAATCCACCCCCACACCCCCGCCAAGATTATGTATGGCTTACATCGCTTTACACCGAGTGTACTTTACAACCAATTTTGCATTCTATATATTATTCTCCAAAAAGTGCAGCGAATTTGACTTTTTTAAGTGTCTTTCAATTTAACACAATGTTAGATAAGTGCTTCAGTTAAAATGAGTCAGGGTTCAATTTTTCGACAAATTTGGTTCAAAAACCTACATATTTTTAAACAGAGGTTCCAGCGTGCCGTTGAATATTTAACTCTTATCGATCGTTTCTACTAGCCGTTTATGGCTGTGTTAAGTTACCTAATGTTGTTTACTTTATTTTCAATGGAAGAATTGTTTCATGACCTTGTTTACACTGCAGTTAACCATTTTAGGACTATTATTACCAGTCGATTATGCTAGTGTAAAGCGCCTTAATGTTATTTTTTCGTTTCTATTAACGAATCATTTCATGGCATCGTCTGTGTTTTGCACTGCGGTGAACCTTTTAAAGCTAAAAGGAATATTCGTATATGGCAGTTAGTGATCGACCGGGGCGACTTTTTCGGCCGGGGCCGGGGCGGTACCGGGGCTGAAAAAATCCCCGGCCGGGGCCGGGGCTGGCCGGGGTCAGACAAGAAGATATTATTGCATGACACATACTTGGGGTGGGCATAGGAAAAGAAATAATGAGCGACTGCTCCATTCAGTAGTAAATGGCAAGCGCAAAGTTAGGTGCGCCTTTTCATATTAAGTTTTATTACTATTTATGTCACAAGATACAAATTTAGTCCAGTGTTTCATTGTCTGAATCATCAATAAAGTCTATGTCGCTGCTATTAGCACACTCAATATCATTTGAATCTTCGCTACTGCTACTGCTGCTGTAGCAATTGGATGCAATAGGTATTGGATGTAATAAATGAGACATCACACATTCTTATAAGGGGGAGGGGTATTACCCCTCAGGGTCCAAGACAAGTCACTGTCAGAAGATTTTTGGTGAAAACCTTTCGAATTTTTTGAACCTAATTTTTTAGTATGGCAAAAGTGTACCTAAGTATTAGAATTTCACAAAGTGATACATTATTTTAGAATGTGAGCTAGAGTAAAAAAGATAAATTATGACTATAAAAACATGCATGTAATCGGTTAAAATTTTATGAGGGTCCCTCAGTATAAATGTAACGGCTGGAAATCTAGGGTAGGGGTCCCTCGCCATTTTTAGAAGGAGGGGGTTAGCGACTAGATCAAAAATGGTAAAAACACATGAAAATAGCCAAAAAAGCGCAGGTTTTCGCCAAAAAATGGGGGAGGATGGTCGAATATTTTCTGATTTTCAAGGAAATCCGGGGCTAAAAACGTGGATGGGGGTTGGCCTAAACCCCCTGTCACATGTATATTTCTCGGCCATTCTCAAAGGAAGGGTGGTAGGCGGCTCCATTTCTGCAGCCACTTATCCCCCTGAAAATCTTTAAAATGGTAGAATTTGCAATAAGGAATTCTACACCTTTTTACATTTTCTGTTCTTCAAAAATCCTTGTAAATGTACAAAGATGGTCCTGAAACGTCTTTGAACATCAGCAAAATCTTCGCCGAATAAAAGAAGACTGTGCTTCTAAATGTGATAATTCGGCCTGAATTTAGTTGATAATATTAGTTCGGGGCGAAGTGCCGAAATTTTTATGAGCTTTTGATGGAATTCACACATAAAACTCGACTGAGAAAGCTAAAACAACTTGTACTACAAAATCAGAAATATTACAAAAATTGTAATATGCGAATTAAATCTTGTAATAAGCAACACTGCGCTTAGAATGGAAAAATGGAAGAATGTCAAATATTCAGAAACCCAAAAATTAGCCAAATACACTACTAAAGGTCGAAAAACTATGTTTTACCACACTGAAATCGTTACTGTACCATATTAAAGTATACAAAAATTTGCATGTACAAAACAGTGTTTTTTTGTATTTGCCAAAGAATTTTCCCGATGTACAATGACTTTTCAGGGCTATCTTTGTACATGTACAAAGATTTTTGGGAAGATAAAAACTGTTAAAAGGTGTAGAATTCCAAAAATTTTTCGGCGCTTTGCTCCGATATGAAAAATTGTCTGTCTTGTATATCTTTGAAATGGCAAAATTTGTATTTAGAATGGAAAAATGTCAAATTTTTAGGCGCTTCTCGCCGTTTTGAGACAATGTTAGTAATTTTTGGCGTTAGAAACCCAGAAATTAGCTAAAATACACAATCAAAAGTCAAAAGACCCTGTTTTACCACACCAAAATCGCTACTGTACCATATTAAACAGTGCATTTATTGCAACGTCTGGGAAAAACACACAAATACAAAAAAGGGATGAAACTCGATAAAAAAAATGTGCAAAGACTTTTGGGTACCATCTTTGTTCATGTATATACAAAGGTTCATTGTACAAAATAACACTCTCATTTACTGATAGTATGCGAAAATGTGTATGTTTAAAAATGTATTTATGTAATATAGCTACAAAAATTTGTTAGCTCATACAAAGACCTTTTTGGACATCCTTGTACAGAGCACAAGAAGCTCGTACAACAAAATAGAGTCGGCTAATAATAGTCCACCACTTAATTTTCTGGTCCTCCAATTTGGGATTTCACCCCTCCCTCAACTACGGACCTTAAGAAACTATTTGAGACATTTAGTTTATCGGATGGAACGCAATTCTGCAGCGTAGTTTACATTCGCCCATAATTAACCTCGGTCCTAATAACTTTTACACAAGAAACGCGTTTTGAACCACGCGGTTCCCATTCAATTAAATGTAAACGTGTTTTTGTAAAAGTAGTTAGTTGAAAACGTACAATTTCCAACTAAAAATAGAACGTATTTGTCAACTCTAAATCTTTTAGCCATAGCTATGAATGAATGTGTTAAAAGTAGCATTTAGTTAAAATAATTTAAGTGGAGGAATCGAAAACATGCAGATTTTCGTGAATATTTATTCAGTAAAAGCTCATTTATACACAGAAGCAAAGTAATAACAAGGACTAAGTAAGTATACATATGGTCTAATCAGTACACTTCTCAAAATTAACACTTGCTCATTGATAAATAAATGCCAGTATCACAGCCTGTACAAAATACGAATTACACTAAATTTTACCCCGGCCCCGGCCAGTTTTCGACCTTGCCCCGGCCGGGGCGGGATGCTTAAAAATGGCCGGGGATTGCCGGGGCCGGGGCCGGGGCCCCGGTCGATCACTAATGGCAGTTTAAAGTTTTCTACTACTGCTTATTCAACTTTTATGAAGAATTGTTTTTTGACCTTGTTTACACTACAGACAGCCCTTTCAAAGCTATAAAGATTTATCTTTTGTGACATTGTTAAGTGCCCTATTATTATGATTATCATTTCTATTAAAGATTCATTTCATGACTTCGTCTGCATTGCAGTCAGCTCGCGAAGACTATTATGTTATTTCACTCAGAAAATTTTTAATCCCCCTCAGAATTTGCGATTTTTCGAAAGTTTTCGGAAATTTTTAGAAATTTGTAGTAATGGTGCTTTTTAAAAGCATTTCTAGCTATCTATTTGCACAAAACTGTCAAATTTTCGGCTCTTCGCGCCATATATTCATATTTTTTTATATTTTGTTCCATTTGCTCGACTTTTTTTATATTTTTCGAAATGTTTCAATATTTTTATGCTCTAGAAGGATAGAGCATCGTCAGAAACGCCGAACAACGATCTTTTCGACGCGCACCATACCTGAGGATGTGGGTGAGGGGAGTATAACCCCCGTGAGCTTTGAAAAACTGATAGCTATACAGAGATTTTGGCCGAAAAACCATTGCTGTATAGCCTTTTTGGGCTCAGAAAATTAGCTATAAAGCCTTTTTGGGCTCAGAAAACTAGCTATATAGTCTTTTTTGAGCTCAGAAATGCTATTTTGTTGTCTATTTTTTTGTTGTTGAGTTTCAAAAGGTTTTATAGCTATATTCTCGACTCCAAAAAGGGATTAATTGCTATTTTTAGTTCAAAAAGGCTATTTTGCTATGTTTGTGAATCCAAAATGGCTACATAGCTAGTTTTCTGAAACCAAAAAGGCTATTTAGCTAATTTTCTAACCCCAAAAGGACTATAGAGCCGTTTTCACGAAGCACATAGCTATCTAGGAATTTTTGGTTTTCACCCCCCCTGAAAATTTTACCTTGCGCATATATAACGCGCACCCACCATTTTTGAGCCCAAAAAGGCACTTTGAAATTCTCACCTTCTCTCCAGAATCCCCATGCTGTGCAAGTCTAGTCCTATAATTCTAGTTTTTGGGAAAAAATCGTTAATAGCCTGGCTTACTGAAACTATATAAACCTGTCGATGTAAATGTCGGTCAAAATGTATTTACTATTTACGCTTGTCTTAACTCAAAAATTAATGTCGCTGATTGATTTTACAAGTACGTTTGCTCTGATCGATTTTTCGGGTTTTTCAATAGAAATTCTGAAAATTCTTAAGGAAAAATTAATAACTGATACCAGATTTTAAATGCAATTTTGTAGAATTGATTTTTATAAATTTACAGCGATTAAAAATTGAAAAAACAAGATAATGCCTTCTTCAAACCATTTTAACTCCTAAAATATCGTCTCTAATCATTGTTTTATTTTTATTTATTTTGTCATTTGTTATTCGCCTCGGCGACAATGCATGGTCATCGTGGATTTTGTAAATTTTGTTCAAAGTTTCAAGTGTAAAGTGTAAGTAAAAGAAGTGTAAATTGGTGTAAAGTGCTAAGAACTGTAAATAAAAGAAGTGTAAAGTGGTGTAAAGTGTTAAGAACTGGTTTATCTACATGCGGTGTAAAGTGGTATTATTGGCTCGTTTTTCTGTAATTGTGACCAAATTATTGACTTTTTGCTTTTCTTAGACGCTTCAACAATGATTTTTATTCGATTCTTTTTGCGATCGAACAAATATCACGTTTTGAACAGTGTAGTCAATCACTTATCAGCCAGCGAGTCGAAAAACATTCAAAACTACGCCGATGAGTTGGTTTCGGTGAATTTCATGGAAAACGGTAAAACTTATTTTCGAATCATTTTAATTTTTAACATTCTTTTGTAACCATTTATTTATTTCAACAGTTTTTGTCATTTATGTATGAATTATTTATTTTTATTTTTATTTTCAATCGTTTTCATTCTTAACAAAAAATTTTTATTAATTTAACAATTTGTTTTTTTGATATTTTAAAAATCATTTTAACACTTTTTAGCATTTACCCTACTGCGTCTGAAAATTTCGACCGGGACCAGTGTGCCGAAATTTAGGCAAACCTGTGTGCTATACACGTAACGTAAAGTCGGACATCCACCCTATCTCCCTGAAGCCAGGAAGTTTTTGACCCCCCCTTACCCCGATTTTTAAAAAAAAATTGAATTTTTTGGCCTAAAATTGAGGTCATTTACCCCCCCCTCCACCCCACTAAAAATGGCCTGAAACTCTCCCTCCAAATTTGGAGTCGTTACATGTATGCTGTGTTCCATACATGCACATAAGGGGAGGGCTATTACCCCCATGAAGGCTTAGCCGGACAGGTGCAGTCCGGCGATTATGAGCTGATGGAATGTTTTTTCGCATAATTTTTGAGGTCAAAAGCAGTGTCAAGAAAAAATTACTCAAAAAGCGTTTGAGAATTGATTAATTTTTGCGTTTTTTAGTGCTAAAAGTGATATAATGCAGTCAAAATGGACTAAACGTGCTTTTAAAATGCGATATTACCACAAAAAACGTTTTATAGGCTATTTTGACCATGTTGATCGTTAAAACATCAAAAAAATCGTGGAAGTTAAGTATACCGCCTTGTTTTTTGGGATTCACCCCCTGCCGACCCTGACCTTGTGCGCCTATCCTTTTTGCTATACTTACCATAGCTCAAACTTAAATTCTGGGGGTGTAGCTTGCATTGGCACCTTGTCAACCTGTATGTGATAATGAATAAGTAGAATTCATACGGAGTCATTATTAGGACAGAAGCAATGGAAGAAGGAACGAACAAAAAAGAATGAAAAACTGAAAAAAGAATAAATAAATAAAGAAATATAAAAAATTCCATTGCGCTTCTCATTTCCTTATCGCCAACTGCTCTTTTTTACTTTTTTACTTTCTTTTTTTGTTTGTTTTTTGTTTATTTTGTAATTGTTTTTCTTTTGGTTTTTTGATCGCGCGTTAGTTGCTAATTGCAATGATTTGAACAAATTGCTGGCCACTTTGAGCAAAAATCAACTCGTGAAATTTTTGTCCGAAAATGGCTCATTAGGTTCGAAAAGTTTGAACAATCCGAAGCACACGTTGATCGAGTTATTCGTGAAAAATATTTCCCGTCAATCCACGCTTGGCCAAGCAACCGGTCGGCACGGGTTATTGATTAAAAAGTTAGTAAATAATTAATTATAAAATAAATAAATTTTTTAAATAAATAAATACATATTTTCTATAATCTATTTATTTAATAGACTTATAAATTTTATATAATTTTATAATTATTGAATTAATTTTTTATATAATGCGCGAATAAGTATACCACATTATGTCAAGCGTGTCGTATTGTAGCGATTTTTTCGGGCTGACGTAATTAATTTTAAAAAATAAAAAGTGTCAAAAAATAAGTGACAAAACAAGAATAAATATGTTTCGAAAAAAGTAATGCGCTGAAAATAAAACGACTTAAAAATAAATCATCAGGAAAGGAATCATGAAAAAAATGACAAAAATACCAAATTAAAATTCAATGATCGCGCTGATTCTTAAGCAATGTAAAACTGAAATCTGGGTTAAAATTGGCCAAATTGCCTGTAAAGTCTTGCTTTTTTCGGTGCGATTGCCCTTCTTTCGAAAAATTGTGAAAAACTGTTTTTTTTTTGTTTAAAAAAACAATCAGTTAAAATTGATAAATATACGAAACGAAGAGACACGGTAAAAAGACAGAAAGGCAATTAAATTAAAAAAAGTAATCAAACCATAATATTAATTATGTATTCTTGGAATTTCGCCAATTTTTTTGGAATTTCGCCAATTTCTTTCTTTATTCTAAAAAATCCTTAAAAGTTTCTCACTGGAAGAAAAAGTTATCAGAAGTCGAACCTGTCGTAGAAATAATGCAACACATTGTTTTAAGCATTTAGTAAATCACTCATTATCTATGTGCCTTCGGTAGTACTTTTCCGTAACTAATTTGCCTAATTAAATTTTAGCGTTCTGATTTTTTTGACCTTTAACCTTTGACCTTCTAATTTTTCAGTTTATACACGAGTTTTGTTTTTTCTAATTAATTTGTTTATTTTTAACCTTATTTTTCTAATAATTTAATTATTTTTCATCGCACGTACACAATTCTTATGTACAGTGTTAAGGATTGCCCGTTCGTTTATTTATTACACGTTTACATTATTTATTTATCTATTTATTTATGTATGTATTTATTTATTTATCCATTCATTTGTTTACTTATTTATTCACTTATTTATTTATCTATTTATTTATTTACCTACTTACTTATTCATTTATCTATTTATTTTGTGTTATGAGTAATACATTTCAGGCTTCACAATTTATTGAAAGATCATTACAAGATTGCGGACGAAATTCGGCGATTATTTTTGGCAATTTTCCATTTGTACAGCCTAGAGGCGATGTCATCCAGGAACCTGAGATCGAATTCTGGAAATGCGAGCCAAAATTTGGCATCTAATTTGATGCGAGTCTTATTTTCTTATGCACACGTGTTTATAAAACGTATGTACATATGTAATCCTCATAATTTTCGGATTTTGTCTTTGAATTACAAAATTTTACGCTTGGTTTATTTCTGGCTTATTTTGGCAATTATAGATATTTTTCGGTAAAAAAGTGCCCCAACTTAACTCAAAATTTCGCTGAATTACCAAAATTTTGAATAATTGAATAGACAATTAAAAGCGCTTTTGATTAAAATTTAAAATTTAAAAAAATTTGAAAATTGGTTCAAAAAGAAGTTTGGCCCTCCCGAAATTTTGCCGCTTTTTTCCGGTTTTTTCGGCTTAACGTGAACATTAGTTCGGGGTTATTTCGGAAACGCTTTTTTCGCTGCCGAATTCGTAAAAATTGCGCTAAAATTCAGAAAAACGTTTCACAAAATTTTAAGTTTATCAAAACTACTACATTTTTTTAAGCTTTACACACTGCTAAATTATTTTAAACTTTTTCCCTTAAATTATAAAATTTTTCATCTTGCCGTCAAATCAGAATTTATTGAAACTATGCAAAGTTATTTTCTTTGAAAAGTAATTTTACTTCAACTTTTTTCAAAATTCTTTATAACTTGCGTTAAAAGAGCAAAATTAAAAAAAATTAGAAAGATTTGAGTTTTTCTTTGTTTTCTGCCCATCCTTAAAATAATATACGGAGTGCAAGAGAAGAAAATTTACAGTAGATGAAAGAGTGAAATGATAAAGTTATAATATTTGTTACGTTAAGTGACTTAAATTGAAACGAGCCGAATTTTATCGTCTTTACAGACCAGAATTGAACTAATTTGAAAAACCAAAATTGAGAAAAAATTGAAAATTTCAGAAATCGTATCAAAAATTGAGTAAAAAGTTGTTTTATTCATTTTATTCGTTCTATCCTACACTCGATTAGTTTCAAGAATTCGAAAAAAAACAAAAATCAAGAAACAGAACAGTCACTCCTTTTCATTGTATTGCGTTAGTGTATAGCAGGAAATAATTTTTAGCAATCTTTTACATACGTACATATGCAGGGGCGGATTTAGGGGGCGGGGGGCGGCCGTTCCCCCCTCCTCTTGGCCCAAAATAGTGCACAAAATTAAGGATTTTTGAGCGATTTTTTGGGTTAAAATGGCTAATTTTTTCGCTCAAGTCAGGGTTCCCCCCCGTTAGAGGGTACCGCCCCCCCCCTTAGGAAAATCCTGGATCCGCCACTGTACATATGCACATATTTTCATTATATTTTATATTTTTTATGGTTTATAATTCTTCTTGTGTCATAAACTTGCATAGGTTTTCTTACTCTTGCCTTATTCAATTATTTAGGTTGACCGAGACTCGAGTTTTTGATTAATAAGAAATTGACACAAAATAATGTTTAATTTCTCAGAAATTGCATTTTGAGTATTTAAAAAGAATTATATACGTTTTTGAGATTTGATACAAATTTTCTTGCTATAAAAAGTGTTGAAATATTATTACTTTTTCTAACGTTACAAAAAATTTATTATTGATCAGAATTCAAAAAACAAAAGTGTCAAAAAGAATTTTTTAATAATTTTAATATTTTTGAAATTTTTTCGTTAGTCATGTAGAACATACATTTTTGCGGCGTAATTTCGCAATGGTCGCGGAAAAAGAATTTCGGTTAAGGCAAACCACACGTATAAGGCATAGCTGTTTTTACCACCGTACTTGGGCAGCAAGGAAAATGGGAGGGTCAGACTGGGGAAAGCCGCCAAAAATGTTACTAAAAATAGAATTTGGGGGGACTACAGTAATCTGGGGGTTCAACTTCTGGTAGGTGCAAACCCCCAACCCCCACGCCCATGCGTGCTTATAACTCGTAATATTCTTGTTCTTTGAATTATATATTAAACTGGACTCTATTCGTTTATTTGATGGAGCACTGAATAAACATCATATTTCTATTAGATTTCGAAGGTACATACATATCGCTGAACCATGGGCATTTTATTTAATATTTATAGTATGGATTTTAAAATTGTTCCAATTTTTGTTAGTCTCAGTGATTTCTAGCCCATTAAACATCCTTCTCGTGCGCTTCTGTGCATTTTTAGGTTTAATTTGCTTGATTTTTATAATTTTTATGCTTTTAACTCCATAAAAATAATCGTATGGGAATTTAAGTGGCAAATCAGCGTATTTCTCGATATTTTGGCTTGAGTATGTACATTTTTATCTTTTTTTGCTATTTTGTTCTCTTTGTTCAGATTCTCCCTCCTCCAACGAGACAAGGGCCTTATAAAGACCATTAACTGCGAAAATAGTATCAGAAAATCTAAATTGTTCACCGATCGATACGACTTGATGAGGTTAATCCGAGTTAAATTCAAATTTGAATTTTGATTTTTTAATGTTTAGGACGTTTTAAGAATTATTTAATGCTTTGATTATTTATTTTTAATTTTTTGATTATTCCAGCATAAATTTTGAATAGCCTTATAATTTTCGTCCGGTTCTATAAAGACACCGTTGTGACTCCCTTTGTGAGTGAAATTCGACAAATTCGATTGCTGTTCACATTTTCAAATTATCTTTGTTTATTTAGCGTTTTAATAATTGAAATTTACGGTTGGCCACTAATCATGTGTTATTTACTTATAAATTACTGATTCAATTTGAACTACAAGTTATGAGCAAATTATTCTTACGGTTACACAATTAATGTAGCTTTAGCTTAAGGAAAATATAACCTTTGTGAAATCCAATTTGGCGTGTAAACAAAGTTTTACAACAGATTTTAACATTCTTTCTTAATTAGAAATCTAGCGTCTTGTGGGAGTAGTGAAGTAAGTTTGGGACAAAAAGCAAGCAAATATATAAAAACTGCTTATAAATTCTAAACGGCTCGTGCATTTCATCGGATGTGTATGCACGTCGATTTTGTTGGATTGGATGATAATTTTTAGGAAGTGTAAACAAATGCACGAGAATATTTTTTTTAATTTAAAATATTATTTCAAATATAAATTAGGATTTGTTCGAAGTTTGATCATGGATTACTTTCTTACGCGTTTCCGCATGACTTTATTAATACGGCTGTGTATGCAAGTTTCGTTCGAGCTTTTCGATATTTCAAGCATTTTTTTGCACAAACTCTTACAGCTGGAAGGTGCTTGTAAACTCGGACGCATGTCCGTGACACAATTTTTTTAAACCACAAAAAATTTTGAAACGAACTATGTGGTGCTACATATTTGTCAATCGCACACACTGTTCAAAATTTGGGATTACCTACTTAATTTGGACTGTTTTAAATGCTGAAAATTCGAATGTAGATATTAATCTATGTAAATTAGTACTTATAAATACTAAAATATCGGTACCTATTCAATCAATTTACTAAACTTAGAATGTTTGAAAAAATATGGTGAATGTCGGAGAGGATAAAACTCAAAAATTTTGAAAATGCCGAAAATAGGGGCCAGTAAATTCATAGAACGGGCAAAGTGTACTTATAATTTTAGAAAACCTGCATCCTAGTTTATTAAGCAAAGAAATTTGACAAATTTTCGTGAAACGAGAATATTTGATTATAAAAGTAGTAAGTAGTAAAGTATCGATTCGCCTGTATTAGTTTTCTAGAAAATTTATCGTGCTTCGGAAGTAATATCCGAAATTTTCATGCGCTATCATTTGGGTTATAGAAGGACTCTCCGTTTCAGGGGGTGTAGCTCAAATGGTAGAGCGCGCGCTTAGCATGCGCGAGGCACGGGGATCGATACCCCGCACCTCCATCTTTTTTCTTTTTTCACTCAAACCAAATCTTGTGTTTCTACTCTGCAATGGTAGTATCATGATATCATGACAATACCTGGACGTGAGGGGGTTCAGCGGGGTATGCACGCCTCAGAACCCAAAATACTCCCCTGTTTTTCCCAATTTTTTTGATGCCAATGCGTGCTCGATGAGAAATGTTGACAAATGGTGTTTTTCGCCATATCACCATTTTTAAGGCCATTTTTTTACTTTTGCAAAAATCTTGAGCCCTTCTAGAACTTTGGTGCCGCCTGCCTGATATCATGTCGACCGCGGCAACGATTACTGTATTGATCTTTTTAGTGCAAACTAATGCACGCAGGGGGTGTAGCTCAAATGGTAGAGCGCGCGCTTAGCATGCGCGAGGCACGGGGATCGATACCCCGCACCTCCATGCTTTTTTCTTATTTCACTTTGCATAAATCGTTGTGTTTCCATTCTGCAATGGTAGTATAATTACGACCTTGGCAATGATTACTGTATTACTTGTTATTGTGTTATCTAATGCACTAGGGATTACTGCATTTCCAGATACATCGATGCTAACGAAACCGAGGCGACACTTATCGGCCTCTTTGACAAAAAGGTTTATGACCGGTGCGTTGAAATGTGCCAAAATATAAGAGTTCAAATCGAGGACGACTTGTCCAACGCGGATTATATCGATCAGTAATCAGTTACACTAGATTTTTATCGAAATTAATATTTGTTGGGCGAATCTGCGGGAGGCTGGCCGTTTTTAGGCGGTTTTTTGTCACTTTTGACCAAAAAAATAAGGCCGTGTTTATAGCCTGTCCGGAAATTAAAAAGTGCAAGGGACGGTGCCCTCGGTGAATTGGTGGTTCAGAACTCCTCTGCTACGCCTACAGTGATATTGATTGATTTCTCAGTAATTAATTAATAAAACATGATGCTTAATTAATAACATAATTAAAATTTAATTAAAATTAAATAATTTAATTGAAACTTTTCAATTAAAATTTAATTCTATACTTTGATCGTATTTTACATATCAAGCTTGCTCCAATTGCCGGCGACTTTAGTTCGATTTTCGTCGCTTTACGTCTTTGCTCGATGTTTATTCAATTACGGCGTCGAATCGATGCAAAAATTGAGGCGTTATTCCGCAGCGGTCGCGAGCCTTAAATTCTTGCTGAATCTGGGCCAAGAACCGAGTTTGCTCGATCCAGATACTGTAGAAATTTCTCACACTTCTCACGCAAACACTGCGCCTTTATCTAATTTATTATCGTCGAGGCGAGGTCGTTATTTCGAACGTCTGGTCATCAATTTAAACGATCATCTGAAACAACCGGAAAAGGTTTGTAAAGTACTTTTGTCAAACATTGGTTTACACTTTACGGGATCGTATGTATGTCAACCATTGGTTTACACTTATTTGCGGTGCTACTTTACAGTACTTTACTATACTCTACTTACCGCTTTACTTTGTTTACACTTACTTTGACTACTTTACTTTACACTTAATTTACATTTTACACTACTCTACACTGTACACTACTAACTACTTTACGCTTTGCGGGTTGCGGCTACTACTACTTTCGCTCCTAACTTTTGACTGCTTGGATTGACCGGGCGCAATCTCCGCCCTTTTTCTATGCTCAAGCATAAGACGTATGATAACATAGGGCGCAAGCTTACGGTAATGCACTAATGAGTCGTAATTGTTGAAAACGGATTGTTTCTATATGAATCACAATTTTATTCAAAAGTTAATATTATTTACGGACATATTTTTTTCATTTTCGTTTTTTTCTATCTTTTTTATTTTTGTTAATAAGATCACGTTCGCGCTTGTCCGCGTATTTCAATTATTTTGCTAAATTTTTGCTAATAAGGCGTTTTCGGTAATCGAATTGGCTTTCGGCGATTTTTCGGTCAAAGAGGACGTTCGGTTGACCCTATGGCACAAAGCTGCCAAAATCGCGTCCCGGTTGGCCCGGGCTAAAGTGACGAAAAAGTCGCGTAAAAAGCGTCGTAAACCCGAACCCGAATCCGACCAATCAGCGATCGGCTCGTCGAGCGCTGATTGGATGGATAGATACAGACGACTCGACGTCTCGGTTTTCGACGCAAAATATTCAGAAGTAAGATTTTTAGGTCGATAACTATGAAAATTAACGATTCAATGTTATTGTCGGCTTGTTTAAATTTTTCATTCCGATCCTGATGCATTTTTCTGAATTGTATACTATTTGAATGTTATTTGAAATAGCAGTTCTTTTTTACGTATCGATTCCATTTTGACTCGACTTTATTTCTGGGAGATCCTTTTTTCTCAGGCACGTAGCTGGCCGCCCTATTTTGGGGGACCAGCACCAATTTTTTGTGGACTAAGGCCAAAAAGGCCAAAAATAGCTCAAAATAACGTTTAAAAAGTCATATTTTTCCGATTTTTCTGAATTTTGGGGGTATCCGAACCCCCCCCCCATTCCTCCCGGAGATACGTGCCTGTTTTTTCTATTCACAATGCTGCTTTGTAATTGGGTTTCATAATCTTAGTCAAGTTTTATACCATTTAATTAAAATAATCGCAAATGAGTGAGTGTTACGATTTACATTTACCAAATCGATTTTACACCCTTGAATTGTGATTTTTTTATATATTTTATTATTCGAAGTTCATTCGCGCATATGGCTTTCTGCATAACATCTGCTGTTAAATTGTTTATTGATTTATATAAGTATTTAGGTATTTATTTTTATTATTTACTTATAAAGATGTACATTCATACATATGCATTTATCCGCGTATTCACTAATTTGTTTATTTCTGCGTCTCAGTCGTACAAAACAGCGAAAAAGCAAAATAAAAAAATGTCATTTCTAATTTTTGATCTGATAATTTTTTTGGCCATTCTCTCAAATTTCTACTTTTCGGCCGTTTTTTGACTTAAAATCACTTGGTATTGCAAACCCATAATTTTTGACAATTGCGGGTTCGTCATCGCATATTGGCGTGCGTTGTATGCACCCCCCAGAAGTTGAAATAACCCTTCAGAAATCAAAATACCCCCCTCCAGAATTCAATTTTTGAAAATTTTTTTTGCTTTTTTAGCGATTTTTTGTTGCCATTGGATAGTGATCACCCCCAGAAGTTGGAATACCCCCAGAAATCAAAATACCCCCCCCCCGAATTCATTTCTTGAAATTTTTTTTTGCTTTCTAAGCGATTTTTTGTTGCCATTGGATAGTGATCGATGAGAAACGTCGAAAAATGGTGTTTTTTTCGCCATACAACCACTTTTAAGACCATTTTTTACCTTTGCAAATTTTTTTACCCCCCCCAGAATTTTGGTGCTGCCCACCTATGTTCGTCATATCCCGTAATTTTGTTATTTCCTAGTAGGCATAGGTGCACAACGTCAGGGTCGGCAGGGTTGGGGATGAAATCCCAAAAATCCAAAACAGTAAATTTAACAACGTTCACGATTTTTTTGCTGTTTTAACGACCAAAATGGTCGAAATAGCGTGTGAAACGTTTTTTCGTAGTAATATCGCATTTTAAAAGCATTTTTAGTCCATTTTGACTGCATTATATTACTTTTAAGACTGAAAAATGGAAAAATTTAACAATTTTGGGCGCTTTCTGTGTAAAAAGTGCTTTTAAGTACTAATCTGGCGCTAAGCGCCGGAAAAATTTTGACGTTTTTACTGCTTTTGACCTCAAAAGTGATGCAAAAAACGTGTCATCAGATCAACATCGCCGGACAGTACCTGTCCGGCTGACCCTTCAGGGAGGGATACCCCTCACCTACCTATGTGCGTGTACGCTAGTTGGGGTGGAGAGGGTACCGGTACCGGCGCCGGTACCAGGGTGCCGGAACCACTCTGATACCGGCCGGTACTTTTTTATTATTTCTCATGGACGTTAAAATAAAAACATCTTATTTTAGAACTTCAAATGGTTTAAAAAAGCATTCAAAACAAGGTTTTGTTACAGTTTTTTCATCGTTTGCTTTACATCAGTAAGTTTAAACTAGACTCAATCAATAATGAGTAAATTTTTGGACAAAGATACTAGCGTTTCTAAGTTTTCTGGCAGATGACGCCTTCGTTTATCAGAGCATTTGTTGCCAATTGTCCTGAATAGCCTTTCATTTGCGACTTCGTTATCATCGATCGTGTAATATCTCTGAAGATACCGCGACTTTTTATCATTCATCAGGGGCGGATTTAGGGGGGGCGGCCTCCCCCCCCTTTGGCCCAAAATAGTGCGCAAAATTAAGCATTTTTGAGCGATTTTTAGCGATTTTCGGGCTAAAACGGCTAATTTTTTCGCCCAAGTCAGGGTTCCACACCCCCCCCCCTTAGGGGTAACGCCCTCCCCCCTTAGGAAAATCCTAGATCCGCCACTGTCATGCATCATGCAATTAAAATCACTGTTAATAATAGCATATACTTCCTTTCCTATAAAAAACCAATCATTTTTAAGTAGTACTAGTAGCGAAAATTTTAGGCTTAGGTTCTTGAGATATAGCTTGGTTGGTGGAAGTCTGAGAGGAGAAGAATTTTGAGCATTTCCATAATGTATGAATCCGAATCTCGACATAAATATCGCAAAAATGTACAAATCGTCAGGAACACCAAAATTTGTTTAAACGTTGTAAAATTCTATCACTTTTGAATCATTTTCGTTCATTTTTCACCAGAAAATATTGACGCTGTACTGTTAAAGAATTTGAGACATGATTGCGGCCTTCTTCCACTCATATTCACACGCACAGGATTTAAGGGCACCCATAATACAACTCAAAATAGCAAGTTAATAAGCATTGATCTATTTTTAATCAACAACGGACTTAGCAATGGTAGTTTAATGCAATAGAACATGCAGCACAATTAATTACATATAGGAAATTACATATAGATCGTATAGGAAACATTTTTTGTGTAAAATTCGGGCAATTCAGTAAAATTGCCTAACACAATAGAAATATTACGGTACAGGTACCAGGGTACCGGTACCGGCTGAAATGAGGTACCGATCCAGCTTTATTTCCTAGTATAGTGTACGTTATGAATGTATACATTATCTATATTTCATTCATTTTCTTATTGTTCGGTCTTTTATATATTTATTTGTTTTTAGCATATAAGTATCCCTTGAATACATTTGCATATTTTTATTAAAATAAATATTTTCACTATGTGTTTACTTGTTTGTTATTTATTTCTATGTATTTATTTATGCTTTTTTCGTGCTTATGTGTTTATTTATATTTTTGCTATGCAAAAGATGAGGACTAAACCTTTTGTGTGTAGAAGACGATATATTGCAAAATTTTGTCGAAATTTTTGGGCGGTTCGCGCAAAACCATATTTGTAAGCGGCGATTTGTACGACGTGCCCGTCGAACAAATGGCTATCGAGCATTACAAAAGAGTAGAAAATTTTGAATACGGTAGGTAATGTTATACTTGTAGTTTGTTTACAATGTTGTTTACACCCGACTGTTCAATTTGTTAACGGTAGTCGGCGCTCGTTATAGTGGACGCCAGCAGTGGCGGATCTAGGATTTTCCTAAGGGGGGCAGTATCCCAACTTTTCCAAAACAGTCAAACATAGGACCAAGAATTTGCCCTTAACGCGCGAAATAGCGTTTTTTCGGCGTTTTACATTGTATACTTTTACATAAAATCACTTTTGACGCAATATTTTTTCTAAAAATTTTAGAATTTTAGACAAAAAAATCATTAAATTTCTTTGACTTTAACAAAAATCTGGCGCGAAGCGCCTAGAAAATTTGTGACATTAAGGCGGAGAGACGTCTATAAGCATGATTTACTGCTTCATTTCCTGTACTTATTAGCAATTGATGCGAAACATCGAAATTTCTAAATTGAAAATAGAAGAGAACTATGCGAAAATAGCTGTTTCTGCTGTTAAAATTGTTTTGCAACCTACATGAACAGAAAATGGCTTCCAGGCAGTGTTTTTTTTGTATAAGGTCCGTTTGTACATGTACAAAGCTGGTCCGTAAAAGTCTTTGTAAATTTTGTACACTTAAATTTTTGGGTGTTATAGTATGGTACAGTAGCGATTTTAGTGTGGTAAAAACAGAGTTGTTCGACCTTTGGTAGTGTATTTTAGCTAATCCAGGGTTTACGAGGGCAGAAATCATTAAGAATCGTCTCAAATCGGCGCGAAGCGCCGAAATATTTGACATTTTTACTTTCGGAATGCGATTTCTGCTATTATAAAGATATATAGGACACACAATTACTCATTTCGGCGCGAAGCGCCGAAAATTTTTGCGAATTTCAGACCTTTTTTGCAGTTTGTTGTCTTCCCAAAAATCTTTGCATATGTACAAAGACGGTCCCGAAAAGTCTTTGTACATCGGGAAAAATCTTTGCCGAATACAAAAAACCGTGCTTCCAGGTCGCCAAGAAAGTAAATAAATGTCATTAATAGATATCATCCGGCGCTTAGCGCCGGAAAAATTTGAGAAATTATGGTCACTGGCGGCCAAAAATCATTGCAAATTGTATACACATTCTTTATCTCGTCAAATATTGTTGGCCTATAGGGGGGGCGGCCGCCCACCCCCGCCCAACTTTAAATCCACCCCTCGACGCCAGCGAACCTTTAACGATCGTCCACTATAGGCGATCGTCCATTATAACGGGGTTTATGAACAACTACTTTTTGTAGCTGCATTATGAACACGTGTGATACAATGACATTTACATCTGACAACGTACTACATAAGTAGGGCAAAAAGAAAACACAATTGTTCAACAAATCATTTGTTCATGAAAACAGTGATTTTAGCGTGCGGCAATGAACCAATGAATTTCGCATTTAGATAATTTTGAGCTGCTGACAATATTTCTCACTGATTCATGCAGCCGTCCACTTCAACGGGAGTGGCCGTCCATAATAACGAGCGATTTTTGCATATAACCACTATCAACGAGCGATTTTTGTAAACAAAATGTATGACGGGGACGCATGAGTCGTCCACTATACACAACAATGAGCGTCCACTGTAAGTGGGTTTTTTCTTATATGTGGTATACTAAATTTGGCCGGCACCGGGGCACACTGTCCACTATAAGCATAATGTCCACTATAACGGGGTGCACTATAACGAGCGCCAACGTGTTAACTAAATTACGTTAGCAAGTCAATCTACCAGTCTGCTCCCCTACTCTTTGCATTGCGCGTTGGTTCGTTTTCTCTTTACTTACTTTACACTCACTTCATGATATTGACTCTATATTGAATTCTCTTCTAATCGCCTTATTCCTTTGCACCTATTCCATTAGAGCGCATAAGTATTGTGATAATTTTTTCTAGTTTATTCATCATTATTATAGAATTTTGCTTGTGTAAAAAATGTAAACGAGTAGCTCGAGTTGGTTCATTCGTACAGTACATTTTGATTTTAAATATGTGCGGAAACTAAAAGATTTCGCGCTTAAAAATAATTTTATTTTTGAAGTTACTCTCTCGTTAAATCCCTTCCCCGCTTTACTTCACCCAGGCGCGTTTAGACTCTCACTTATACGAATATAGCCCTGTGTTCTTTCGTTTACGTGCATAACTACATAGTATATACTTTACGGAAAATTTGTAAAGTGTGTCCTAAACCGAGTAAATAAAACGCTACATAAAGTCAGGGTGTTTTGTAAATTGGTGTTGAGGTCCTTAAAAATCGTTAAACCAACTGATAAATTGTTGACGTATTTTTTCTATTTATCTTCATAACACTTTACGTTAAGCTTCTTTAAAGTCTTAGGCACATTCTGGGCTCTTGTTTCGAGCAGGATCGAGATTTTGCATAAATCCGCCTATGCATCTTAGTTCGATGTGAAGCATGAAGTGGCTTTGTGAACCGTGCTCCTTAGCATTTTTTAGTAATTTTATTCTTATTCAGGTACTCTTTGACTCGCAAACTACTCATTACATTTCGTTCAATCGACTGTCAAATGTAAATAAGTGTAAAGCGGCGCTTCGCAAGCATAATGCGTTCTATTTCAGCTTTACACTAACAAAAGCAGTTTAATTCAGCACCCTACGTTCATTCAATCATTTACTCCATTGCAGCTTTACACTCAACAATCAGTGTAAAGATGCATTGTTTAGCTTGACTTTGATTGTTTCCGACTGACAAATATATGTAAAGGAGCGCTTTACACCAGCGATTTGTTTCGCTTCTAGCTTTACACGACGAAGGCGGCAGTTGGCGTAGTTTATTCGGATTATTATTCTTTGACCAAATTTACAACGCGACGGACCTTGCCGACGTTTGGCTCTCGTCCCAACAAGCCGAGCCCCTCGACCTCAACGACTCCAACGCCATCTTCAATCGATCTGTATCCGATGAATCGTTGGCCCTCAATCATGCCATCGTCGAGCTGTCTAGTTTACAAGAATCGGTGATTATTTTGTGTAAAGTTTAAAGTTGAATCGATTAAAAGTATAACTAGTGTAAACTAACCCTTACGATAACTTAATCAATAAAACCATGCGTTTTGTATGTACAAATTGTGCACGACAACAGATTGTTCGAATAGTGTAAGTAGTTTGGCAAGAATCGATAAAATTTCTGTGTGAAGTTTAGAGTTGAATTGATTGAAAGTTTAATTGGTGTAAACTAACCTTTACGACAAGTTAATGAATAAAACCATGTGTATGTTTGTGCAAAGTATGCAAGACTACAGATCGTTTGAATAGTTTAACTACTTCACCAGAATCGGTGATTTGCAGTGTAAAGTTTAAAGTTGCATCGATTAAAATCAAAAGTAGTTTAAACTAAGCCTTACGACATGTAAATTAATAAAAACCAAGTGTTTGTGCATGTGTTCGAATTATGCATCATGACTTATCGTTTGAAATGGTCGAATGGTCGAGCTTTTATGGAGTTTGCAGCACAGGATGCGTAATATCTTTAATTTGAACAATTTTAAAATTTCATTGTTTTTATTTGTAGTTCAGCTCAGTATTTCAAGCTCTCTACATTACACCACTTAAATCACTAATTGCTTAATTTACCAACATATTCGAGTATATTGTCCCTTTCCCAAAATGGCTCCCAATGGTTTTGTTTGTCATAGTTTGAGGAAAGTGTAAACCAAGGTTAGAGTCATCTGCTTGAGTATTGAATCTTATCACGCATGCATACTGGGGGTATGGGGATAACCCCTACCACAACTTTTAGATGGCATACCCCTCAGGCCATTTTGAACCAAAACCGATTGCATGAACCATGAACAAGCTTCAAATGACGTCTGACGTAATTTCTAGGAGCTGTAGACTATTCAATTCATTCATCCAGACATTTTTCTTTTATTGTTTTGTATAAATTTTGATGTTACAGGTTATTCCATTGCCTTTATCGTTATTGTTTTCATCAAATTTAATTAAAAATTTTCATGGAAAACCGTAGACGACTAATTGAGTACAAAAATTTGACATTAAATAGGTAAAAAATAACCAATTCACCCCTCCTCCGCCTATTATCCCAAGAAAACTCGGTATACTCCCCTCCCAGAACTTTTGACCGTGTGCATGTATGAATCTTATATAAAAGTGTATTGTAAAAAACATTTTTTGTCTTCTTTGGATTTTTCTATGGTCACATGAAGAGTACGATTAAATTTATTCCTTTTGCATCAGTGCGTCAGAAGCAACTTAGACACGCCCGACTGGACTGAGCTTGATAATCTTAAATTTTTATTTGGAATTTAACACAGACCTAAAGCGGGCTTGCATTTGAGTCAGTGGTCAAGTTCTGTTTTTGTAATGGTAGTGTAAGTCTTGGACCGTTTTTTAAGTCTGGTTTTTTCACTCAGCTTTAACAAGGATGGAAAGGCTTGGTTTGTTAGGCCTCTTGTCAGAGAATCGTGAATCACCCAGACTGTATTTTACCGAATAATTGGTGCTATTTATGACCGATTTAAGCTCGATTTAAGCCCCTTTAATTCCCGTTTAAAACAAGCATAGGATGGCTCGATTTAATCCTGAACTTAATTTTATATTGGAAAGTATGACCTGGGGGCTATATTTATTCAAAGCTTCGAATCATCATTTTTATATAGTTTGCGCTTTACACTCTTTAGGAAATTCGGCAAAAGATTAAGGATTCTTACGATAGACACTTGGGCACCTTATCGATTATCGACTGGAATTGCTTTAGCGACGCCAATCAAGCGGTGGTATGTTGATTAATTTGCTTTTACATCATTCTCATACATTTTTATCGTGTGACCTTTTTTACACTCTCCTGTCTCGAATCGTTTTTTCTGCGTTAGGAATAGTTATCATGTTGCAAAGAACTTTAAATTGTATACTTTATATGGACGGACTTATGCCCGTCTAGCCTGGATTGATGAACGGAGATAAATTTCAAAGATGGCCTCTTCTTTACACTGATGACGTCATCCTAACTTAGCTTACTGTATGTGGTTATTGTGTGCTTTTTTGTGAATTTCAGGACTTGGCTTCGTGCATCGGCGGTCCCATTCTATCGGCCGTTTGCATGTATCTCGCCTGCGACTTTAAAAATCGTCGAAGCGGCTTCCCCGATCTCATTCTTTGGAGTTTAACCGGAAAACGCTTTAAGGTTGTGGCGACGTTTGCACGATGACTTGTTTTAATGCACTTTACACTCCTTTTCTTGCCCAGTAATACAATTTCTCAATAATCGGAATTACGTGTAAGGATTTGTTCAAATGACTATTCAAAAAAAGTTGATTGAAAAGCACGTCGTCCTAGGTCAATGTGAAGTTTTTGTTGTAAAGTGATCGAAAATTTGGTAGTTTAAAGTAAAAATTGCAGATGAATGAAACGAATATTCAACATTTTACTCATTAATATTTCCCCGAATCGCCACATTTATTTCCCTTAGAGTTGCATCTGAAGAGCGTATTTTTCTGGGTTCATATAGTGAAATTACGGATTGTAAACTGTGAGGAATGTCGTAGTCTCTAACATTAAAATCACATGGAATGTAGCGATAAATTCGTTATATAGTATAAATATGTAGTAATATCCTTAATTGTACATCGTGACAATTCTGGGGGAAGGTTAGGTCCAAAAAGTTTTAAAAAGTGCATTTTTTGGCCTAAAAATTATGGTACGCACGTCAAAAACGATATTTTCTTTCTCGAATATAAAAACATTTAAAAAAACACCGAGTAAACTGAACAATATAGAGCATAGTCAAAAAAATGTGTATATGACGCCAAACGCCGAAAATTTGAGACTTTAAGCCAAAATTAGCTAAAACGCTTAAAAGAGCACACTTTTTGCAATTTTCCCAAAAAATCGACAATTCGGGGGCTCAAAGCCATTTAGCGGGGGGTCAGCTGCCATTCTGAGGGGTCAAACACCCTTCCGCCAAGCCCCTTCCCCCAGCACACGTATGGTAATTAATTGTAATTAAAAATAATAATCTCGAATTCTTATATAATTTCTTTATGTCTTCAATTTGTATTATTTTTCATTTGCGTTTTATTACGTATTGCACTATTTGTTGCTGACTCTATTGCTTGAAAATAGTGGCTGCTTTGCTTTACACCATTCTTTACGTTAACAGGAAATCAGTGCTTCTTGTTAAATTTGCACCAGGAAACATTAACTTACAATCTCGTATCGCAAGGACAATGTGTTACAGTATCCCATTATTAACTGAACCAAGACGCGGTCATATACGTATGTACTGTGTAAATTTCTACCCTTAATTAATTCTTTACAACAGGACCATTGCTTTTCGATCCTTTTAATCCTGGCTTGCTCACTCATTATATTGGGCAGCAAACTTAGTGAGTCATAGTGTAAAGTGATGCGTTAAGTCAGATAAAGTGTAAAGCGACATATTTTAATGCTTAACCGCTTTGATTAGTTTTCCCGAATCATACTGTAGCGATTCTCAGTTTTCGCTCGATTATATCATTCTATTTCAAGGTAGTCGAAGTGAAAGGACCCGGTGATCAATTGTCTAGCAAACAAACGCTTTGGCTCAGTCGTTTCGCTTCAATCGGCGTTTCGGCCGAATTGTGTAAAGTCGTCGGTAATTTTTATTGATTTTCCATTATATATTTTATTTCCTCCTGTTGATCAATACACATAGGGTTGTATGTGTGGTAACAGTTCAGCCTATAAATCGTAAAATTTCATTTTTAGCAACGGCTAGCGAATTGCGATTCGTCAAATAATATTACTTAGTGTAAACTAGTGGTTTTTTCTATCAGAATATTCGCTGCGCGTTTCATTCCTAGAGCGTTTCCTAAATCGAGAATCTAGGTAATTTTAAATTTTAAAATTAGACTCAGTTTAAACAAAGAATAACTTGTTTTCGTTAACAGTTTGACCCGAATTTAAATTTGGTCTTCACGAGTTCGACTCGTTTATGAACAGAATCAGATAAGCGCTTATTTACACCGAACTTAACGCAAATGGGCTCGCACTGTAAAGCTAGTTACGCCTACATACTTTTTAGCATTTTGGCGGACTAGAGCAAAAGATTTTGTTTACAACGCTTATAGTCTGTTTCAGGAAATCTCGCGCGTGGATCTTAATTCTTGAGTCGATATAAATCGATTACAAAAGCGGTTTAAACTGAAGCATCAATCATTATACTGTGCATAGCAATTGATAAGCATAAGAAGTTTTGCTACGCGAAACGGCATTACAGTAAGATGCCTAAAAACCACTTTTGTAGCTGTTCGCTAAATCGCTAAAAATTCATTTCCATGCGTGAGGTTTCCTGAAATACACTGGGTGTTTTGCGCCCCGTTCGCCTTTGAGTTTTTGGTGATTTTCAGGAATGAAGAACTCAACATTGCCGGCAAGCTGCGAGCCGACTCAGTGATACATCACTTTCTTGCTATGTTTTAATGTAAGTACCTACCGCATTTTTCGATTCATTTGTTATTTACCTGTATTATGAAACAGTCTTGTATTTTTACAAAAAGTTTATAAAGTAGCATAGTAGATCACCCTACACATTGTAATCGTGTCTTGCGCCGCATACCTTCCGGTACGTGAGCAAAATTTTACCCGCGACCGGTTTCCTCGGGATCGTTCCGCTACAACACGGCGTGGGTAGTACTACCCAATTACTCAGGCTCTTGCTCAATTTCTGCGCTCCTAGATTCGATAAAGTTGAGAAACAATATAACATTAACCTCACGGGTAAGTATCAATTTCAACTTGTGATAGTAGCACCTCTGCTACAATCCTAACACATTGAAATCGCATCGTTACGCCAATTCATCAGACCTTTGAAGGGTTGAATAGACAGTCGGCAGGATCTAAGGTTGTTCACTTAGTGGCGGTACCCCCAACTCTTTTTAACAGTCAAAGATAGTTCCCAAGCTGTGGTCTTTGCGTGCGGAATAATAGCGTTTTTTCAGCGTTTTTCATTGTGTACTTTTGCTTAAAATCAATTGATGCAGCCTGCGAAGGAATCATTAATTTTTTCTGAGTTTAGCGCAAATCCGTGAAATTTAGGCGAAAGGACCTTTAGAAGCTTGATTTACTTGTATTTGTAGCATTTGATGCGGAACGTCAAATATGTTTGAAAGTTATTTTCGAAAGTAGAAAAAATCTATGCCGGAATAGTAATTTCTGGCCTCGTAGCATAGGCGTAGCCAGCGGGAGGGGGAATTGGGGCACATGCCCCCCACGAAATTTTTCAGAAATTATGTTGATTTTTCTGGCACAATGTGCCAAGAAAATCGAGTTCAAAAAGGCAAAAACGTCCAAAATTTTCGTTGCTTCGCGCCAAGTCATTATTATTTCTTGTTATACAGATCCAGTGAGTTTAAAAGCTTGAATCTGTTAAAATGATCCAGCACTTTGCATCACTTTAATGATTTAATGCATTATGAGTTCATTGAATGAAACTGCGCGTGCTCGTTGAGCAAAAAAGTAAAAGTGAGAAAATGTTTGCGCACTAATTTGTCTGTTCTCCGCTTTGTTTATCTTTCTTTACAAGGACAAATAATTATATTTTAAATGAAAGGAACGGCGAAATTTTCTTGTATTTTTTCGCATTTTCTGTTTTCTGAACTAGTTAATAAGAAGGCCACAAATGGGCCTGAAACAAAATTCTCATTGATAAGTCTTTCAATGACTGATTAGCAGCGAACCGTTGCTGCGCTATATACTTAGCAGAGGTCGAAAAACGCATTTCAGCTCAGAAGTTTTGTGCAGTGTAGGAGTTTATCAACTTTAAGTGTTTTTGGGCTTAATTCGGAAGCGAGATTTTGCCGATTTTGCGAAAGAAATCTTTTTTTACAAAATTTCCCGGGGTTCTGCCCCGTAACCCGCTGGGGTGTTTTAGCGCGCCACCCCAGACCCCCAGCCGTACAATCTCGTTGTACATGTGCAAAGAGATTTTTGGAAGAACAGAAAAGGTGAAAGTTTTACAAATTTTTAAAAATTTCCGGCGCTTCGCGCCGGAAATAGTTTATCTGTTCTGTGTGATTTAAGCGGTATAAATTGAGTTTAAAGAGCAACAACGACAAAATTTTCCTGCGCATAGCACCGCCGATTTTTTTGTATAGCTCCAGCATTGCGTTTAAAAGCGTGAATCAGTCGGAATACCTTTATACTAACTTGATCATTCGTAGTTTTCCTGTACTGCTCTGTCAGACTTAGTATTCACAGAGCTACAACATATTAAAGGTGGTAAAAAAATGACTGAATTTCTTAGTGCTTTGCGCCACGTATGATTTCCGAACTGTCTGTCGATAAAAGCTGTAAATTATACATGAAAACGGTAAAAATTTCGAGCATTCCCAGCGCTGGTGCTACGTGCTACTTTACACTTTTTGTATTTTTGATCGTCAGAAACCCATGAACTAGCTAGGCTTCACTACTAAAGGTCGAAAAACTTAGTTCTGCTATACATATATAACGTTACTGGCATTCAATATAAAAGTAGTCTTAAAACATTTTTGTGTATGCCCCCCCGAACCAAAATCCTGGCTTCGTCTCTGTCTCATAATATTTGAAAGCTGTATCCATGAGCGAAAAATAACTGTCAAATCGCCAAGAAAGTAAGTAAATGTTGTAAGTAATAAGATTAATTAATATTTATGACGGGGTAAGACTAACTATAGTCTGTTTCATTTATTCGAGAGCTTTTTAGTCAATTTTTTAAGGACCACAGTAAGCGAAACAAGGCGATTTACTGCAATTGGCCAAATCAGCTCAATGAGGGCGAGTGGCTGGAATTCTCCCATTTTAAATGCACTACTCCATCCATATTATTTAATTTAGACATTTAATCAGCGCTGGGACATACTACAGTAAGTGCGCTAAATAAAAAGCTGTCGGCTGGAATCGAACCAGGGTTGCTTCGACGACAAGCGGACGTTCTACCACTGAGCTATGCGGAAGTTCGCGGCGTTTCTTAGCATCGTAGTCTATCGTGTTTAAATTGTCAACTCAGGATAAGCTGAATGCGTGATTTTATCTGTAAGTTGATTGATCTGCTGGAAGACGAGAATTAATTAAGTCGCAAAAAATGTAATTGAAAAACCCTTCTTTGCTACGTAGCTACAGTGAGATCTAGCAACCTACAGAAAATAAGATAAAAAGGGGTACTGTAGCCTCCAAAAACATTTACTGAAAAAGCTCTCGGATTAATGAAACAGACTATACCTAGGCTTGACTAAGCGCTAATCAGGTTGCTGATGCAATATATGACACGAACCAACCTGTGTCTCTGTGACCTGACCCGAATTCTGTCTATCGGCAGGATCAGGCAGCTACGCCCTATAGTCCGATTCATTTAGCTTTGAGGTTTTTGAAAAAGTTTAAAGTGACTACAAAAGTGCTTTATACTGATACGTTAAATATGATATTCTACAGTGTATTGAGTCATATGGATACGTATGTATGCCACTATCACGTCATATTGTAGATAGTGTATCTACACGTGCCGTTACAAGTACGGCTAAAACGCATCTTAGTGCGTTCACTTTGACCATCCGGTCTTTTGGTTCCATTTTGGCGATCCAGCCATATTTTTCGATCACGTTGTAGTCGGATAGTTTCCGACAGTAGGACATGCGGAGGCAACCCAGCCACGCAGTGTCAATTGGTTGGACTCTTATCGCCACGTGTTGCGAGGAACACGAAGACGCGATTTTACTGTGGAACCCCTACAAGTCCCCTATCAATTCTTTACAATTAAAACATAGGCGACATGACCGCTATTCACGTTGAGCCTGTGCAGAGACCCGAAAAATCTATGTGCAAGCAGCACCCATTTTTGTTATAAAAACATATAATCTTTTTCTTCATATATTACTGTAGGCCTCCCCCAATCATTATTGGTGCGGTTGTTGTGGCAGAGTTGCCTTTTTAATTCCCGGCGTGTCACCTTCGACCACACCTGGGCGTGGGGGGGTTTGGGGGGTATGCACCCCCCCAGAAATCAAAATACCCCCCCCAGAAATCAAAATACTCCCCCCAGAAATCAAAATACCCCCCCCCCAGAATTCAATTTTTGAAAATTTTTTCCGTCTTTTTCGCAATTTTTTGATGCCAATGGATAGTGCTTGATGAGAAACGTCGAAAAATGGTGTTTTTATCGCCATACCACCATTTTTAAGGCCATTTTTCGACCTTCAAAAAAATCTTGCACCCCCCCCAGAATTTTCTTGCTGCCCACGTATGCCTTCGACTATATCAGCGCCTAGGCCTGTAATTTGGTTTGATTTGATAAAAGCACGAAAATTAACTGTCTAGAGGTGCAGTATACCGCAGGCAGTTTGGAATTGGGATAAGGCCGGCCTCGATTTTACTTCAAGCCGGATTCTCTTGGGTAAAACCTTTTATTTGTCATTTCGTGCAAAATTCATAAATCCTCTTTCAAACCAAAAACCTATAAAAATTATTACATAATTTTTATGGTGGATGACAGCCCGGATAAGAGCTCTTTGTTGTTGTGATTTAAGTACAGAGTGCTATTGGAACCGGAATTTATAAGTAGCTTCGCCATAGGTAATCTGGCGCGAAACCTTTTCAATTCTTTTCGCGAAAATTATTCTTTTGGTCTATTCAAAAGGATCCAAGGACCTAGGGCGAATACCGGGGTTATCTAATTACTCATGTGTTAGGATCTGCGGTCGGCATCTCCTTCCCATAATCTCCATAAGTACCGGACCAGTTACGTCCGTGGAGATTTTAGGCAGTAAGTATTTAGGGTCATTTGGAAGAGTGCAGGTGATTTGCCGCAGCTTCCTGACCAGCGCTAGCTGTAGTATAGGTACTTAGGTAAGCCCCGAAAGTAGGTACTTATTGGGGTTCGTTGCTTTCGTAGTTGTTGTGTGTTGGGTATCTTTCCCGGCGGAGTGCTGTCGGTTTAGTTATCCGTACATACTTCAAGTACTTAATCAGCCAACTCGTTTGCGCGCGCTAAGATACTCCAATAACACGAAAGCGGGCGAAGCCCCATAAGTTACAAAATGACTGCATGAACATTTTAAACCACTTTTGTAGCCTGATTCTTGTGGAAAAATTTAAAATAAAACCGCAATGTTAAATAAACAGTATAGATTCCTGAGTCTTCTTGCCTCTGTTTCACACAAGGTTAGGCATAAATTTTAAAATCTACGCCAGACAAAAGCCGACAGTTTGCGATTATAGCATTTATTTGATACATAATTGATGTAATCCGTCGGCTTACTTTCGAAAAAATTCTTAAAATTCTATGCCAAAACTTATGTGAAACAGACTAAGCCCAATTAAATGCAAACGCTGTAGATCTACTAAGATCTTCGGTTAAATATATGTAGTTCGTTTCACACAAGTCGGGCATTAATTTTAAAAACTATCCAACAATAAGCCGTCATATTGCAATTATAGCATAGATTTGATTTATAATTATCGTAATCCGTCAGCTTACTTTCGAAAAAATTCATAAAATTTATGCCTAAACTTATGTGAAGCAGAATATAAAATCCCAAAAAGCTAGAGAAGGACTCAGGTTGTCCAATATTAAGACAGACCTTATGATGTCGTCCGTTTATTTTATTGCCTGCAGATCATAAACTGATCTGCAGGCGGATGGAGCGTGTGCGGAAAATTGCTCGCCAACAATTGCTCGAGAACAATTGCTCGCCAACAATTGCTCGCCCATCAATTGCTCGCCCATCAATTGCTCGCCCATCAATTGCTCGCCCAGCAATTGCTCGCCCAGCAATTGCTCGCCCAGCAATTGCTCGCTCAGCAATTGCTCGCCAACTATTGCTCGCCAACAATTGCTCGCCCATAATTTGCTCGCCAAATGATTGCTCGACGAATAATTGCTCGCCTTACAATTGCTTGCCAATCACCAACAACTGCTAGCCGAACGATTACTTGCTGAGCGATTGTAATTAAGTACAAGTTAGTTCTGCTGTGATGTAGCATAAATTTGCGCTTATGCATGTAAAAATTCTGCGCTGCCAAATACCTCTTCTGAAAATCGGAAAAATTTCCGACTCGAATTACTCGAATTACTTTGCATCAATGATCAGCTTGTAACTGATAAAACGAATTAAAAAACTTAAAAATGCATTTCTCGACTAATCACAGGTGATTGGCGTGGCGAGCACCTGTCAACGTTATTGAGTGCATTAAAACTGAAAATTAAGATTAAAGGAATTAAAAATCAGTTTAGTACACTTAAAATGAATACATACTTTCAACTTAAATTACTGCTTCTTTTCTCATTCCTACCAAAAACGAAACAATCTGTACATAGATAATTGTATGATGGCAAATTCATGCAACATCACAGCAGAACTAAATTGTACTTAATTAAGCCATTTTGTTCAGACCAGATGATTACAAGATCCGGGGATGGTCGATTTTTGAAGTTAACGAAGCTTCGATTTCTATAGCATACCGTCAACCACACATGGGCGTGGGGGGTTTGGGGGGTATGCACCCCCCAGAAGTTGAAATACCCCCCCCAGAAATCAAAATACCCCTCCCCCCAGAAAATTTTTTTTTGCTTTTTTAGCAATTTTTTGATGCCATTGGATAGTGCTCGATGAGAAACGTCGAAAAATGGTGTTTTTTTCGCCATACGACCCCTTTTAGGACCATTTTCTGACCTTTAAAAATTTTTTCACCCCCTCCAGAAATTTTTTCACCCCCCCCCCAGAATTTTGGTGCTGCCCACCTGTGCCGTCAACTGGGGTTTCTTTGCCGAGTATGGGGTAATTTTGCTAATCAAGGTTTTTTTATTGCAGACTGCTTTAATTGTCGCAGGTCATGTGTGGTGCGCTATTTTTCGATGTTTTCGATTTATCACTGTATTATTCATCTGGCAACAAATAAAGAATGGATTCTTGAAGTTTTTTGTGTGTCTATTATCGTTTTTGTGAGGGCTATTATTTATTTAGCAAGTTTTTATCAACTCATAAGTGTTCAGGCCACTCGAAAACCTGAAACGGATTGTTTTTATTGTTTAAGCTTATCGAGACTACAGATATTTTGCTTCCAGAAAGTGTGTCTTTTTCATTTTTTGTTGTATATAAAAATTCCAGAAAAATTGGTGGGCAATGTTCCCCCCACAACCACACATGGGCGTGGGGGGTCTGGGGGTCTGGACCCCCTTCCCCCAGAAACCAAAAGACCCCCCAGAAATCAGAAGACCATTTTTTAAAGCAGTAGTTTAAGTTGAATTCAATATTTGAAAATTTTTTTCGTTTTTTTCGCAATTTTTTGATGCCAATGGATAGTGCTCGATGAGAAACGTCGAAAAATGGTGTTTTTATCGCCATACCACCATTTTTAAGGCCATTTTTCGACCTTCAAAAAAATCTTGGACCCCCCCCAGAATTTTCTTGCTGCCCACGTGCCCTATTTTTAAACTCGAAAACTCATCAAAATAAAGGATTTTATTTATGTATGTTTAAGCACTAACAAGAGTTATGAATCGTGCTCTTTAGTCTCTGAATAGAAATATGGGCAATCTGTCATCAAAACTAATATTGCCTAGGCTTAAATTTTTTGTATGGGACAAAGATTTTGAGGCTCGTACAAAGATTTTTGGAGCGATCTTTGTACAAGATTGTACACAAAGTATAGTCGACTTTTAGGCTGATTTCTCTTTGTAAAAAAATCGTAAGGTTTTTATACCAAAAAACAGTGCCTAGGCTAGATTAATTCATTTCTTCCGTACCTTCCCACTTTTATTGCGCATGTTCAGAAAATTGTATGATTTTATTTATAAGCTTTTGCATCATTGCCGGATTTAGCCGCCAGTACCTAGTCGGATTATCATGATCTGAAGGTGTGATATTTGGTTCTCCCTGCAACAGTGTATTTTTGATTCTGTTCAGGGAGTGGCAAATTTACCCCACTTCAAGGTCAAACTTTGCCATACCACTTTTGTGTAAATTATTCGTTGTTGTAGCCTGTGTGGGTAGAATAATTGTATGGAATACATTCAACAACTCGCTCTTTATGTTGTGGCAAAATTACAGTATCCAAAAAGTATTACATCATAAGTTATACTAACAAAAAGCCAAAAATCGTGGCAATGTAACCCCAGTTGACGGTATATGATTTCTATATAGAATGACAATTGCTGATTCAAATAAATGAGAAGAAACAATGCTTAGGGAAGGGTTCCCATGCGATAAATTCACTGGCGAGCAATTGCTCAGCAAGTAATCGTTCGACTACCAATTGTTGGTGATTGGTGAGCAATTGTTTGGCGAGCAATTGCTGGGCGAGCAACTGCTGGGGAGCAATTGCTGGGCGAGCAATTGCTGGGCGAGCAATTGCTAGGCGAGCAATTGCTGGGGAGCAATTGCTGGGCGAGCAATTGCTGGGCGAGCAATTGCTGAGCGAGCAATTGCTGGGCGAGCAATTGCTAGGCGAGCGATTGCTAGGCGAGCAATTGCTGGGCGAGCAATTGTTGGCGAGCAATTGTTCTCGAGCTATTGTTGGCGAGCAATTTTCCGGTAATCTGGATGGAGCTTTTATATGTAGTAGATACCTTACCTACTACTGTTAGCGGCTTTATGCGCAAGATTAGGGAAATGACTATTGATCGACATTACTATGAAGCAGGTTTTTACTTGGCCCGTGTAATAAGAACAATGTAATTACTGTAAATCACACTATTCTCTACGTTAAATTTCTGCCTGCCTGCACTCAGCGCCAGAATATCTTGTCTTTAATGCTTTTTAGTGATAGTCCTGCCACCCCGGGTCGTTTATGAGCAACTTAACTACTTGACCACGATGAAAAATTATGCTATTCGTAATCCTCGCACTGATTTAAGCTACTTATCACTTGCAAAGTGCAGTGTGGTTTAGTGGGGGAAGGAGGGTTGGCAAGGCTGGGTCTTTTGAACTGGGTTTTTTGGGTGCAAGAAATCGTTGGGTTATTTTTTTTGGGGTTTTTTATTTACAAGTTAAGAATTTATTTGTAATTAAATACTGTGTATTGTCAATGTTTTTGTATCATGGTTGTTCCTTTTACAATTGCTTGCGATGCAGGAGGTTAAGTGTCCATCCATTCTCATCAGGGTAGGCAAGGCTGGGTTTTTTGAACTTGGTTTTTTGGGTTTTTTGGGTGCAAGAAATCGTTGGGTTTTGTTTTTTTTGGGTTTTTTATCCACAGGTTAAGAATTTATTTGTAATGGAATTAAATACTGTGTATCGTCATTGTTTTTTGTATCATGGTTGTTCCTTTTACAATTGCTTGCGATGCACAAGATTAAGTGTCCATCCATTCTCATCCTCTCCTCCTTCCTGTTGCTGGTTTTCTCCTATAGTATATACTTTTCAAATGAGAAAAGCCGCCCAATAAAGGCTATGTGTCAATGTGGCATGGATTTTTCTACTAATATGGCAAATTTTTTTGTTTTTTTTTTCTTGAAGCAGAGCAGAATTTATGAAGAAATTTCAATATAATGCATTTAAAAATTGCTCTGCCCAATTTTTCATTCTGTTCATGCAGCATGGATTGTGCTTGTGAATGACCAATTTTGTTGTTGAATTTTGTGTATTAGCTGAATAAAGTTGTTGTTTACTTGTTTTGTTTTGTGTCTTGAGGCTGTTGAAGTATTCTCAGCTACTATCTATAGCTCGAGCTAGAATTCTTATAAAAAACCCATAAAAAACCCAAAAAAACCCCAAAAAAAACCCACAAAAAAACCAAAAAACCCAAAAAACCCAAAAACCCAAAATTCGAAATTTTCAAATCTGGGTTTTTTCCATCCCTGGGAAGGATGGGTGTATTGCGTTGCGAACCCCCATACGGAGACTTTGAACTTCCTGAAATAGAGATAGGCATGTTGTCGTGTAACGCTGCTATGCAATGACTTTTTGAAAATAAACTCCGAGAATTCGGCGCTTTGCGCTGATTCTTCCACTAGCTGGTGGTACTTCTGTATTTGCTATTAGAGTGTTAGAGGTTTAGAGTGAGTGCGTAGAGTGCTAACACTTTTAAAACAAAGTTTCCAGCGCGTTAACTGCTCGGCCAATATTGACTTATTCCGATATCAAGAGTGTAAGTTATTAAAGCTTTTAGTGAGTGAGCAACAAATATAACAGTTTTTAGTACTTTTATGCAGTTTTAAGAGTCAGAATTACTGGAAAATTCATGGTAGACAGAATATGAGTTCCGTCAGAAATGGATTAAAAAATGTAGAAATCTCGGATTTTCGCAAAACGTGCAATCAAACTTGGTTTGGCAAGGCTAGCTTTAGTGGTCCGTGCCAGAAAAAGGATATTCCTTCGTATTTTTCTTACATGTGTGCATTGCTCAGTATTACTAAAGTAAATTGTGGTAAACTTTGTTATAGATCTCACCGTCTCTGATATATTATTATAAATATCATGTGATGCAGCGTACTGCATCGAACATGAGCTGCAAACGCAACAAAATGAACCTCACTCTACCTACTCCTGTTTTGGAGACATTGGCCGCTGGCGAAAAGTAATAATTTCTTCCGTTTGCTGTCGTATTTATATATATTGCACGTATGTATACCAAGACAGTTTGTAAAAAATGCGCTGTAGCACGTTTTTATATAACGCGGACTTCCGCTTAAAGTCGAGGGGGTGAAAGTTTTCTGAATTTGGGGAAATGGTGAGATGACTGACTTTTGCTTTTAGATCCCTCTATCTTTTTTAACCTTTCGCTTGGAGGTATAGTAGAATCGCACATGAATTTTACATTACTTCCGTGAAATTTTCAGTTTGTTCAATTCGTATTTAAAGTCGAATTCCAGTTCGCCGATTACGCAAAGAAGGAAAGTGAAGTAAAGATCTCAGTTTCATACGGGTTGAAATATATTCCCCACTACTGACATAATATAATTTATGTATTATTTATAATATAGATAAATATCTTAGTGTAAAATATGCTCCTAGGTAGTTTTCCGAATTTTATATGAATTAGTAATTATTTTTTGAATTTTATCTGTTTAATGCATTTTACGATGAAATAATGCATAATTGATGATTTATCTATTTAACGGCATCTCTAGTAATCTACATTATATTTGTTTCAGGAGAGGCGATGATTCTGCCGGTTTAAGCCCGTTCACCAACATGGAGCTACAATTGAAAGAACTGTCGTTGACCGATTCACAAAAGCAACGACTGACGGAATGGCTGATTATGAAAGAAAAAGTAAATACCATACATACATGGGCAAGTTAGAGGTGGCTAGAGGGGGGGGTCCAGGAATGGTCATTTAGTAAATTGTTGTGATTATTATGTGTACAAGGTCTCTTTGCAAGCTCAAAGACTCAGTGTGTCCCCAAAAATTCCATTTGCGTAGTTTAGTTTAATATTTTTTTGATATGGTACAGTAGCACGTTGTGTGCGATAAACTGGGTTTTTGGACCCTTATCAGCTTAGTTTACTCAATTCAAGAGTTTCTAGCGATGAAAAATGCAAAAATTAATCAATGTGGCGCGAGGCGCCGGAAGATTTTGATATTTTTGACGTTTTTGGGTAGAATTTTCGGCTTTTTGTCCGCAATTAGCTCAAAAATTGTCTTGCTGCATCTAACGTTTTCTCAAAATCGGCTGAAAGTACCTGATTTTCGAAAATCTTAGGTAGGGGTAATACCCCCTCTCATCCCACCCTATCTATGTCCAAGGGCGGATTTAAGGGGGGGCGACTTCCTCCATTGGCCAAATATATTTGGCGAGATAGAGAATGGATGTGCAAATTGCAACGATTTTTGGCCGTCAGTGACCATAATTTATCAAATTTTTCCGGCGCCGGATGATATATATCTATTAATGACACTTATTCACTTTCTTGGCGACCTGGAAGCACGGTCTTGTTTGTATTCGGCAAAGATTTTTCCCGATGTACAAAGATTTTTGGGAAGACAAAAACTGCAAAAAAGGTCTGAAATTCGCAAGAATTCTCGGCGCTTCGCGTCGAAATGAGTAATTGTGTGTCCTATATATCTTTATAATTGCGGAAATTGCATTTCGAAAGGAAAACAATCAAATTTTTCGGCGCTTCGTACCGTTTTAAGACGATTATTAACGATTTTTGCCCTCATAAACCCAGGAATTAGCCAAAATACACTACCAAAGGTTCGAGCAACTCTGTTACCGTACCATTTTATTGTATCCAGAAATTTGTGCGTACAAAATGTACAAAGACTTTTAGGGGCCATCTTTTATGTACATGTACCTTGTGCAAAAAAACACTGCCTGGAAGTCATTTTCTATTCTTGTAGATTTCAAAACAATTTTAACAGCAGAAACAGCTATTTTTGCATAGTTTTCTTATATTTTCAAGTAAAAGTTTCATGTTTCGCATTAAAGGCCATAAATACAGGAAACCAAGCAGTAAATCATGCTTACAGACGTCTATCAGCCTTAATTTGACAAATTTTCCGGCGCTTGTTGTTGTGATTATTATGTGTACTATTAAATTAAATTATTATTAATATTATTAATATTATTAAACAGATAAAATTCAGTTTCGCACAAAATTGTCCAACATTTTGAAAGTTTTAGAAAAAAATTGCCCCAAGTCATTTTATGTAAAAGTATACAATGTAAAACACCGAAAAAACGCTATTTCGCTCGTTAAGGGCAAATTTTTGAACCTGTTTTTGACTGTTTTTGGAAAAGTTGGGTTACCGCCCCTTCCCTCTTAGAAAAATGCTAGATCCACCACTGCCTATGTTCATGTGATGCAAGGACATTTTAGCTTTCTTTCTTCCATCCGACTTTTGGCGAAAATTTGCGTTTCAAGGGCTACTTTTTGGTGTTTTTTGCCTTTTTGTGCCATCATTTGGAGGTCATTTATCAACTTTCTTTCAAGAAGTGGCCGGTGCCCCTCACGAAATTTTGAGCTCTTATCTTCGGTGACACCAGTGGCGGATCCAGGATTTTCCTGAGGGGGGGGGGCGGAACCCTGCCTTGGGTGGAAAAATTAGCCGTTTTAATCCAAAAATCGCTAAAAATCGCTCAAAAATCCTTGATTTTGCGCACTATTTCGGGGCCATGGGGGGCGGCGGCCGCCCCACCTGCCCCCTAAATCCGCCCCTGGGTGACACCTGTTCTAGGCCCGTCAAATTTAAAATTCAATCTCCTCTCCTTAGTTTTTGGGCAGGAATTTTAGTTTTGGGTCGTTAAGATTGCATTTTTCTCCCGGAAAAACCGACTCGTTTTGTTTTTTATCAGAAAATTGTAGATGAGAAGAAATCGGACGTTTTTAATCGTTTTTTTTAAATCGAAGTCCTCTGTCTCATTCCCGAAAATATTCGATATTTTATCTTAAATTTTTTATAAAAATTAAGTAAAAATTCGAAATTTTTAAAAAAATTATCATTTAAAAAGTTAAATGTTCAGGTTACGGTTCGGAATTTAGGCTGGGAGGAGCCTGGGTTTTTTTTCTAGTGAAATGTTGGTTTTTATCGGCTTTTTTGATGATTTAAAAAATTCTCGAAATTTCTACAGAAGCTATAGTTTATTGATAAGACTTTAAAAATTTTGAAATCGACTTTCAGTGCAAGCCTGTCAAAATTATATAACTTGTAGATCGGGGACGATGTGTCGGGCGATGAACTGGAAAAAATAGCCGAGTTGGGTTACGGTAATGGAGGCGTGGTTTGGAAGGTCAAGCACAGACCTTCCGGTGTCGTCATGGCGAGAAAGGCGAGTTAAGCGTACCTAAATTTCGGTTGTTACATTTATTTTCATATTTATTTTTAACTATTGATTTTTTATATATTGCGCAGCACCCGCTGAATACTAATTTCCGTAAAATTTCAAGAAATTCTCGAAAATTCGAATTTTTTTCAAATATTTTAAAGGCGGTCTTACATTGCTTTGATGTTTAATTTGATTCAGTAATCGAATTTCGAAAATTTTTGAATGAATACAAATTTTTACTACTTTACGTTAATGCCAGTGTTTTTTTTTGTGCACAGAGTCCGTTAATACATGTACAAAGATGGGCCCTAAAAGTCTTTGTACACTTTGTACACGCAAATTTTTGGGTACTATAATATGGTACAGTAGCGATTTTTATGTGGTAAAAACAGTTTGATAGTGTATTTTAGCTAATTTCTAGGTTTCTGAGTGCAAAAATCACTAAGAATCGTCTTAAAACTAAAGCAAAAATATAGAAATTAAAATCTTAAAATATGTTAAAAAAATTAAGATTTTTTGCAATGCAATTTCTGTCATTATAAAGATATAGAACACACAATTACTCATGTCGGCGCGAAGCGCCGAAAATTTATGCGAATTTTAGACCTTTTTTGCAGTTTCTGTCTTCCTTAAATCTTTGTACATGTACAAAGACGGTCCCGAAAAGTCTTCGTATATCGGGAAAAATCTTTGCCAAATACAAAAAAACCGTGGTTCATGCCTAATTTAATTTATAGTGAATTTGGCAAGGGAAGTTGATATAATAAATACGTGCCGAAAAGGTTGAAAAGTCGAGATGTTAAGGAAAAAATCGAAAGATGTTGAAATTTCAAAAGAAATTATTTTTAGGAATTTCGGATGAATACAAATTTTGACCACTTTACCCCCGTGCTTGATTTAATTTATACCCGAATCAAAACCAAATCGTCAACGGAAAGCAGCTGCACTGTGTGTAAAACATGCAAGAAACGTGCCGAAAAATCAATATCTGATGAAAAATTGACAAAAATTAAAAATTACTATAAATATTTGGGAAAGCTTCGAAGTCTTCCTGAAAAAACACTAATTTCGACCATTAGAACCGCATCCTGTAATCTTGGCCGGAAAAAATTTTAAAATGTGAGTTAATTCGCAAAAAAATGGAAAAATCGTACGTTTTTGTCGCAAAATCTTCAAATTTTCCGGCGTTTGGCGCCAGATGTGGAGTATTATTCATCATTTTGACCCCAGTGCGACCAGTAATGACATTTCTTATAGTAGACCAATATATGTTGGGTCGCCCCCTACGGCCTGATCCTGAACACTGGCCTGCCCGCAAGTATGATTTAATTTGTAATATAATCGACTCTAAACATGCACACGGTCAAAGGTCCTGGGTGGGGGGGGTTAAAACCGAGCTTCCTCGGAGGGGGTCAATGATGAATTTTTATGGCTAATTATGGCGCTACAAGCACCATACCTGGGCGTGGGGAGTTTGGGGGTATGCACCTCCCAGAAACCAAAATACCCCCAGAATTAAATTTTTTGAAAATTTTTTTGTTTTTTCTCTCGATTTTTTTTATGCCAATGGATAATGCTTGATGAGAAACGTTAAAAAATGATGTTTTTTCCGCTATACCATTATTTTTAGGGCATTTTTTGACCTTTGAAAAAATCTTGCACCCTAAAAATTTGGTGCCACACCTACATATGTATGCACGCATCCCGTAAAAATGCTTTATTTCGTCGTTTTTTACTCTTCGGGAATATTCGTGATTAAGTTTGCATGAAAACAAATAATAATAAGAACGATTGAATGTCTTGGACTATCAAATGTGGACTGAATAATGGACAGAAAGTGTCTGAATGAATGAATGGACAGAGTACTACTCGAAAAATACTTCAGATAATGCTGCTGGGCATCGTTTGGCGCTCTTTCATAATTCCAACAATCAGTGGCGGATCCAGGATTTTCCTAAGGGGGGGGGGCGGTACCCCTAAGGGGGGGCGGAACCCTGACTTGGGCGGAAAAATTAGCCGTTTTAACCCGAAAATCGCTAAAAATCGCTCGAAAAATCCTCAATTTCGCGCACTATTTTGGGCCAATGGGGGAGGCGGCCGCCCTCCGCCCCCCCCCTAAATCCGCTCCTGCCAACAGTAGATTTTGGTTCGCAGATGGCCTGAAGGGGTTATCCCCTTAAAAATTGTGGTAGGCGTGGGGGTATCATACCCCCATAAACCCAGCGTGCATGTGTAATCGACTCCAAGTAGATAACGGGACGCGGCTGTATTGAAACGTGCAAGAACAATATCAAAAGTTTGAAGAAAAAATAATGATTTACATATATAAAATTTTGGAAAGAAACGAACTTTGAAATATTTTTGAGAAAATAAAAGTTTCGGTCGTTTTACCTACATACGTTTATAGTTGAATTTGTAATAATGTTGACTCCAAATAGAAAATGGGAAGCAGCTCTATATACTAAACATGCAAGAAAAACGTTGAAAAATCAAAAATTGGAAAAATTAAAAATTTCCAAAAAAATTTGAAGAAAAAATTAAAATGTTTTGACAAATTTTCAAAAAATTTTGACAAAAAATTATTTAAAAAATTTTTTTAAAAAGTTAATTTTTTGACAATTTAAGCTAATTCATCTGGAAGTCAAACCCAGCACGCGTAATCAAATAATCAAGGAGCTGAAAGTGTTGCACTATTGCAACAGCCCCTTCATCGTCGGTTTTTACGGTGCCTTTTATTCCGACGGCGAAATTTCCATTTGCATGGAATTCATGGACGGTTTATCATTGGATATCGTCATGAAGCGAATGGGTCCTTTGCCTGGGCACATTTTGGGCAAAGTTTCGTCGGCCGTACGATTTTTTCCCGTTTTTCCGCTCTATTTAAATCGGATTTTTCATTTTTTAATTTTTTAAATTTATTCCCAAGTTGTTTATTCATTTTTCGTATTTGAAGTTTTTCGATTTTAGTGTTTTTTGTGATTTTTGTAATGTTTTTAGTGTTTTGGTCGTCATTTTTAGCTGCTTGGGCAAAGTTTCGTTGGCCATACGATTTTGTACCATGTTTTTCCATTTTATTCTGATTTTTTCGTATTTCCAACTTTTAATTTTTCTGAATTTTGTCCTTCTTTTTTATTCATTTTTCGTTATTTTTGATATTTTCTGATTTTTTAGTATTTTTGTGATTTTTTAATGTAAAAAAAATTTCGTTCTCTAAGGCAAGGGTTCGTCGGCCGTACGATTTTTTTCCGTTTGTTCTTCATTTTTCCTGATATTTTTATTTATTTTATTTCCTTTTTTATTCATTTATCGTGTTTTAACTTTTTCTATTTTTTAGTTTTTTTGTTATTTTCTGTACTTTTATCGTCATCTTTTAGGTGCTCAACGGACTTCAGTACTTGAAAGACAAGCATCAAATCTTGCACAGAGGTGCCTAATTTACATATTGGATTTATAGTGATAAAATATTGATAAATTTATATTGTTAAATATTAATAGAATATGTACGTAATATTACTTGATCGGCAAATGTTATGTTTTATTATTATTTCAAATAAGTTGGCTTATTAACGTTTGGTTATTCCGCGTGAAAATTTTTAAAAAATTATATGCAGGCACTAGTGATGCACCGGGTACCGGTACCGGTGCCGGTACCACTCTGGTACCGGCCGGTACTACTTTAATTGATTTAATTTTTTGAGTTCAAAGTGAAGGAGGAACTGTTTCAGAATAAAGCCCACTCTGTAGCAAATAACAATGCAATAATGAAAAAGTATTTCTTTGTAGATTTTATTCGATCATTTTTTTCACTTATTTCAACAATCCTAATCAACAGTTCGTAATGTTTTGGACAAAAACACGAGCATTTCCAAATTTTCCGGCAAAATTTGGTTGGTTGGGTAGACAAAATGCTTTTTCATTCCATCCAAGCCAAGACCGGTGCTATCTTTGCCTCCTCTGCTAATTGACTTTCCACAACAATTGGATAATACCTTTGATTCATCCTTATCATCTATCTTATAGAATTCCCAGAGCTGGACGACTTTTCTTTCATTTACAAACATAATGAACAGTGACCACCAATAAATCCCTTCGAATTAATATAATAGGAAGGTGCAGTGTCTTTTTGTAATCGGCAAAGATTTTTCCTGGTTTACAAAGACTTTTAGGGGCCGTGTTTGTACATGTACAAATTTTTGGAAAGACAAAAATTGCAAAAACAGTCCGAATATATTTTTATGATGGCAGAAATTGCATTTCGAAAGAAAAATGTCAGATTTTTCGGCGCTTCGCGCCGTTTTAAGACATTTCTGAGTGATTTTTGCCCTCAGAGACCCAGTAATCAGCTAGAATACACTACCTAAGATCAGAAACCCTGTTTAACCATATTAAATTCGCTACTGTACTATATTATAGTACACAAAATTTTTCATGTTCAAAATGCACAAAGACTTTTGGGGACCATCTTTGTACATGTACAAACGGACCTTGTACAAAAAAAAAAACACTTGCGAGGTGCTGTAAAAAACAGATTTTAAGTAACATAGTAGTAAAAAGTATTTAAACCCTTTCTAGGAACAATATCCAGACCAAACGCATCAGATGAAACACTAGTATATTAGTACACAATACATATTACATAACATACATATTGGTACCGGTACCTGTACCGGCGCCGGTACCACGGTACCAGTTACGGTACCGGTACCGGCTGGAAATGAGGTACCGGTGCATCACTAGTAGGCACTTTCGTAAGATTTAAATATAGCCGATTCGATATATCCTGACTCCAAACCAATGCATGGGCAGCGCCTAAATCCTGGGTGAGCGGGTAAACAAATTTTTAAAGCTCAAAAAACTACCGTAAAATGTTTTAAGGGCAAATAAACACCATTTTTCGACGTTTCTCATCGTGCTCCATCCTTTGGCATCGAATAATCGCGGAAAAACCAAATAAAATTTGAATGCCTAGCCCTAGTGGTCTTACGGATTCTGGGGGTTCAGCCAGACCCAACAACGATGGGGACTCAGTAGTTCTCCGCCTGCGTATCCCCAATTTGTTATGTCTCTCAACCACTGTTTTTTTTTTGTACGAGACAAAGATTTTGAGGCTCGTACAAAGATTTTCGGAGCCATCTTTGTACAATGTACAAAGACTTTTTGGGGCAAGGTGATAGTAATTTTAACGTTTTTTGGAGTATTTTTTAGCAAAATTTCTAAAAATTTTCGGCGCTTCGCGCCGAGTATCATAATTACAATCTATTTAGCTCCAGGCGCGGGCATTAAACACTCCAAAATCTATCTGTAAGCATCTTTGTACAGATTGAAGCATCTTTTACATCTATTTCCACTGTTTTATAAAGATTTTATGCAGAAAAAAGAACTATTAAACAACTTTGCACTGTTTTCTGCCGTTTGAAGATAAAATTCACTCTTTTATCTTGGCGTTGCATTAAATTCATAAGCAAATTGGTGTCTATTATGAGATTCAGTCAGCACATTGCAACCGCTTATTATTTATAATTGTGTAACACAAGTCATTTTAACTTGCTGAGTCGAATTTTATGTGTAATTTCAACCTAAGTCTCATGAAAATTTTGGCGTTTCGGGCCGAACTAATATAACCAGCTGAATTTAGGACAAAGTTACACCTTTTGCGAAGCGTGCGGTTCACGGATAACAATCTAGTAGTATATAAAAATGTGTACATTCAATTGCATATCTATACGTTATATGTACAAAAAAATTTTCGCTCGTACAAAGACTTTTCCGGGGATCTTTGTACATGTACAAAGAGGCTCGTACAAAAAAAAACAGTGCTCTCAACAGTATGTACGTGGAAGAGGGTGATGGGCTCAGGCGGGCGGCACCAAAGTTCTGGGGGTGCAAGATCATTTCAAATGTCAAAGAATGGCCTTAAAAATGGCGGTATAGCGAAAAAACACCATTTTTCAACCTTTTTTATCGTGCATTATCCATTGGCATCAAAAAAATTGCGAAAAAACCAAAAAAATCTCAAAAATTGAATTTGGGGGGGGTATTTTGGTTTCTGGGGGGGGTGCATACCCCTCATATTTCCCACGCCCAGGTATGGTGGTGATGAGCTTGTGAAGATCGTTAGCACCGAAAGACTACGATTTCTTGCTTATTTGTAAATTACAATGTTTATTATTTTATTTGATATTTTACCCCGCCCCCCAATTATATGGTTCAATTCTACATGTGATAGGGGTTGGTTCACGGCACCCAAGAGCTTAGGGAGGGATGAGAGGGGGCATTATCCCTACCTCGGATTTTGAAAAAGCGAGTACTGTCTGGCGATTTTGGTTTTGGGGAAATTTTGATTTTATTGTGGAAAAATGTAGCTTAGTTCACAAAAACTTTAGCCAACTTAGTCGGATTACTGCAAAAGTATTATTTTGCCCACAGTCTTTCATTTCTCGTCAATTATTTAACTACGATGTAGCGCGGCTTTTTGTATTCGGCAAAGATTTTTCCCGATGTACAAAGACTTTCCGGGACCGTCTTTGTACGTGTACAAAGATTTTAGGGAAGACAATAAGTGTAAAATAGTCTAAAATTCCCAAAAATTTTCGGCATTTCGCGTCGAAATGAGTAATTGTGTCTTCTATATGTCTTTATAATAGCAGAAATTGAGGAAAAATGCCAAGTTTAGACAATTTTTAGTATTTTTTCTCATCAGAAACCCCGAAGTTAGCTAAAATACACTACCTTAGGTCGGAAAACCTTGTTTTACCGCACTGGAAGCGCTACTGTACCATATTTTAGTACACAAAAATTTGCATGTACAAAATGTACAGTCTTTTGGGGACCATCTTCGTACAAAAAAAAACACTGCAGTGTAGTAATATTATCCATTAAATACATTGTTTAAAATAAACATTTTTTGGAGAAAATACATTTTAGATTTGATTTTATCTATAATCGGATCCAAAGAATAACATTTTAATATTCTTAAATAAATAACAAAAATCAATATTTTACCCTCTAGAAATGCATGCTAGAATCTATGTTTAATATGTGACTTTTTGAATTTCAACGTATTTCACCCTCTCTGATCATCCCCATCCAAAGGCTGAGATTTTTATCATTTTGTTTTATTTTTTCTCCCCCATTTGCGTAAAAATATCGCTTTTTTGGTTATTTCTAGTTATTTTTTTGCCATTTTTTGCCAAAAATAGAAGATCACTTACACTCTCTGAAAATGGCGGACCGACACCCTCCCAAAAATATGAGCCTTTATATTCGAACTCACCCGTCATCAATGAACAACAATTGATTTAAATATAAAAATTAATAAATATTCTAATAATTCATGTAAAAACATAATATACATAATAAACGATTCCTCGTAAAGATGTCAAACCGTCGAATATTCTGGTCAATTCGAGGGGAGAAATTAAATTATGCGATTTCGGCGTTTCCGGCCAATTGATAAACAGCATGGCCAATTCTTTCGTGGGCACGAGGTCTTATATGGCGGTTAGTTGTACATATTATGATTATTTTTGTATTCAAAATTTAAATTTAATTTTAATTTCCCTCATTCGATTAGTTTTTATTATTTAATGGCCCATGGAAAGTGCAAAAGAGTGCAAAGTCCGAGGAGTGTAAAGCGTAAATGTGTGAAAATTATAGTGTAAACCGTAGAGTGTAAAGCGTAGTGTGTAAAGCGCGGGCCGTTTAATTTTTACTTTTACGATCGTTCAAACGCCAAAATTAAATTTAAATAGCGCTTTTATTGAGTAATTACTTTCAGTGTTCTCGCTGGCACGTGCATACAACGTGAATTTCCGGAAGTTAATCTTTTCCATCATTTTTCTATCTTTATTTCTAATTATTTCAATTAGTTTTTTCTCACCTAATTCATTAATTTTATTTTTTCGCTCCAGGCTTACTGTAGTCATCTTATTTATATTATGTCGAGGCGTACTGAATCTAATTATGCGCATAATGCTTTTTTCTCATTAATACTATTTTTAGCCCGAGCGTTTGACCGGCAGTCATTATACGGTACAGTCGGATATATGGAGTTTCGGAATATCGATTTTCGAACTGGCCATAGGCAGGTATGCATTACGCACTAAATAAAACAGCAGAATATGATAAGCCGTCATTATCGCGTTTCTAGGATACCATTTAACCGTCGATTTTTTCCAAGCTTATTCATATAACATTCTTTGATCAGTCTTCACGTATGTGACATTATTAGAAAGAAGGTGCTGCAGGCCACTTTGAAAATTTGGCACTAAGCCAAAATTTTCAGCGATCCAATTTTCAACTCGATGAAGCCATAAAAGGCTTTACATATAAGCTATTTTTGCTCGAAATTCGGGCGGTTAATAATGTCGCTTATTAGCGGCGCCCTTTTCATCTACATAAATACTTGATTGAGCATTCCTAGTCATGCATGTTAAATGCTTAAATTATTGATTGTGAGAACACGTGGGCGTGGGTGGTTTAGGGGTATGCACCCCTCCCCCAGAAGGCCGAATACTCCCCCAGAAACCAAAATACCCCCAGGATTCAATTTTTTGAAATTTTTGTTTTTTTCGTAATTTTTTGAAGGCAATGGATAGTTCTCGATGAGAAACGTTGAAAAATGGTGTTTTTCGCCACACTACCTTTTTTAAGACCATTTTTTTACCCTTGAAAAATCTTGCACCCCTACCCCCAGAATTTTGGTGCTGCCCACCTACGGTTGGGAGCATACGTGGGCAGCAAGAAAATACTGGGCGACGTCAGCAAGGGTAAAATTGCCAAAAATGTTACTAAAAATAGAATACCGGGGTCTACAGTAATCTGAAGGGGTTTCAACTTCTGGGGTTACATAGCCCCACGTTTATGTGTGATTGGGATTAGTCGACCATTTTTGGGAGTGTAAAAAAAGCACCTAAAAACAGTCTAAAACCGCAGGTTTTTGCTCAAACATAGGGACAAAAATCTGATCACCCTAGAATGCTGGGCTGCCAGCATTGGGGATCCCTAGTCCAGACCCTAACGTACCTCCTTTTTTGTACTTATGTGCGTAAACTCTTTACGCTTTTTATGCTTGAAAAATTTTTAAAAAATTAAAAATATATTATAAATCTTCATGAATTTATGCATTTTTTATTTATTTTTGTTGTATATCTATTTTTTACTCATCTTTTGATTTTTTTATCATTTTTTTATCGACTCAGTAATTTGCATAACGGTTAAGGTATCCGGTACCGGAGCCGACGTCTGAGGAATACTCTCGCATAATAGGTGCCAGCCGAACTTTAAATGCCGTTCCAAAAGGTCAAATTTCTTTACATTTTTTGGGTTCTAATTTTTTCGCCATTAAGTCTGGCTAATTAATTAATTATTTAATTAATTGTTGTGCAACTTGGGTATTGTTTTCTGTTTTATCCCATGACACATATTTGAACATAAGGTTCAGCTTATAAAGTGAACGTCAGGAATAAGTTCAAGTGTAAACTATTGAAAAGAATGCTTTACACAAGGATACTGTACATTAGCTTACTTTACATCATAGGTAGCGCGATAGCGCTACCTATAATATACTTGGCCATCCTTTTTTCTTATATGTTTTTCACACTGAGTGCGAAATTTGTGTCTCCCCCTCACAGTTGTAACGGCACACATCTGGGAGGTGCGCTTTTTTTAATCGATGGATAATTAAAAAATTCGATACCCGTCTTTTTTTGTTTACACTCAATACCGAGTTAGCAATTGAGTGTGTAAAGTGTAAACCGAAAAATCAAATAATTTTCGGAGGGCCAATTTTTTATTAAATGTTGCCCCCGAGCTGTAGATTACGTTTCTGACCTTAAAATTTCTTTACACTTAATGGTTGTTGCATAAAAATGTAAAGTATACGGGTTTTTTACTCTTTGCTTGTTTTCAGCTTTTCTAACTCAATTTTGCTTTTTGTGCAGTCCAATTGGTTTTATAATGTAGAGGGTCACAAAATCTCGAATAGCAATTTTCTTTTCTCTTTTAACGCAATATTGTGTAAAGTAGACAGGTTTTTACTGTTTCCATGTGCAGAAGCATATCTAACTCATTTTTACATTCTATGCAGTCTGATTGGTTTTAAAAGGTAGACAGTTATAAAATCTAGGGGTCTGTTTTTAATTTTTTTCGAAAGAGTAATATTTTAAAATTTAGAGGCGGTTTATTGTAAAGAGTCTGTGACAAAAAATGTCCTTTTCCTGCCATATTCTCCACTTAGTAGACAGAACGTGTTAATTATCTTTAAAATGTGCCTCGTCCTAAGCGCTATACGGCAAAATTTATTTTGTTTCTTTATAATCAATATTGCGTTATTAGTGCAGGTGTAAACTTTACACTGGAAGAATTTTTCCTTTCAGAGCATCGTGGATGAGGAATTTTTTTAAAATATTCTCCGTAAGGTCAGAATAGCGAATCTGACCTTTAAACTTTTCTACAGCCAGTGTTTGTTGAGATATGAAGAGATGAACTTTGAATTTTACCTACGTCTATTTTCTAATGCCGATAGATAACTTCGTATTGCATATTGTTTGATCAGATTTTTCTTATTTCAGAGGTTTTTTACTCGTCGTTAATAAATAATTATTTTTATTATCATAAATGCACTATTCTTAAACTTTACTAGAATGATGAATATTTTTCAATTATTTACTAAGTATTAAAATCAGCCGATATGTCGAGTTGGCGCAGTGGCCTATGCATCCGTTTTCGCATGCTGATTGAGAAAAAGACTAATGGGTTCGAATCTTCTAATGCTGACTTTTTCATTTTTTTAATTCTTTTGGCAAAACCATGCACTTCATTTGACTTATTCATCTATTTGTAACGTCGTCGTTGGGCTGGGTGTCCGTATATTATTTAACGTTACAGTTTTATTACATAGAGCGCACTTAAGGTTACTTAAGTGGTTTAGTGACGCTGGTATTGCTTCAGCGCGCATCCGACTAGACTATTTCGGACTGATCCCTTTACTAGTTATAACGTGTGCTTATATAGAAGGTTACACATGCAAATTAACTAAAAAGGTTAAAGAAATAAAACAAAAGATACAAAAAATGAACAAACTGAATCCTTTTATCTCTTCGCCTTTTTAATCATTCCATGTTATTAAGATCGGCACCAGGCGTCAACGGGTTTTCGTCCTTATAGTCATTTTCTCCCTCGTTATCACTGCTACTTTTTGAACTTTTAGTGGACGAGTCTTCTTCAATCTCCTCTTCGTTGTTACTCTTTGATATGTTTGGTTTATCTATGTCATCTGTCGATTAATTTCTCGTGCAGAGTTTGCGGTTTCTCGCGTCTTGAGCGCGCAAACCTCTCCTTTTATTAGTTTGGACTAATTTTTCCTCGTTCACAGCACAAATAATAGACTCTGCAACGGCTTTGCTTTGAGTATATGCGTTTTTAAAAATTGTGCTTGTGTAGGATGTTTTCCGATTTAACTGTAGAAACAGGCGTTGACAAAGTCTAATTAGCTTTGTTTCTTGTTCATTTTTACCCCATTGCACGTAATAATCGGCTACAAAAGTTCTCCACTTATCGAAAAACCTTTGGGTTTTTCGTGAACCTTCATCTTGGTACGTTCTTGTTATATACACATACGCGTTTTTTACATCATTAAATGCGCTTATATTTTTGAAGAGTGATTTAATATTATCATTTTCAAAATGAACGGTTAAGTCATTAGCATATTGATTCGAGCGATATTCTAGTCTGTTCCTTCCATTTGTGCGGTAAGCAACGGAATTTGGCATTGAAGAATTCGTAAATTCTAAATTCATACCAGAATTAAAATCCGTATTGTTCACTAAATTACGATTTGTAGAGCTAGGTTTTATCGTGCGTAGCTCTTCTCGTCATTTAAAATTTTCCGTCTTAAGTGATTCAATTTCTCGTTGTGATGCTTCGTGCACAGGGGCAGATTTAGGGGGGGGCGGGGGGCGGCTTCCCCCCATTGGCCCAAAATAGTGCGCAAAATTAAGCATTTTTGTGCGATTTTTAGCGATTTTCGGTTTAAAACAGCTAATTTTTCCGCCCAAGTCAGGGTTCCGCCCCCCCCTTGGGAAAATCCTAGATCCGCCACTGTTCATGCATGGCTTTAAAGTATCCGCGTTCCTCCGCTCATTTAAGCAAATAATCATCTCGATATGCGTTGGGCGGAGCTGGCAACTTCAATTGATTCTAATTTTCGTCAAGTTTTTTAAAATACTCAATTTTAGAATTTCAAATGAAGTCTAACATCTCTCAAACTTTCTTTATTTACAAAGAAAGTTTTTAGCTATTCAGAATTTACTGGCTGAATAGAATTTTATGAAGAACAATGTTTCATAAATAAACATTGTTATTAAAAAAATATTATATCACTTAATCGATTTAAAGTGATAAAATATTATTATGGTATAACCATAATATTGCAATTTTATGGAAAATTGCAAATTCAAAATATTAGCAAAATAATAATGCTAATATTATTTATTTAATTCAATTATCAAAAAAATATATATATTGATAATCGATTTTCTTAAAACAAGAATGCCTTGTAATATTTTAATATGACATTGGAAATATATGACAATGAATACAAGTAGTATCCGCTTGTCATTAAATTTCGCTTTACAGTCCAAGCTTAAATTACAATAATGAAACAGAATTTTTATTTATAAGATGCTTTTGCTCTTTTTATACATTATGATACGTACATTAAATTATCACGCTTTTAGATGCACAAATGCTTTCGCGCTATATTAATTATAGATAAGTACGATCAATGAAGAATTTTTCGCGCTTTTTATTGCACCATATAATTATTCGAAACGTACTTGAATGTAAAAGCTTCAAGGACTATTCATTTGCAAATTTATTACACAATATCTATTTATTATATTGTGATATATTGCAATTCCGCTCACCGGTGGAGCTTAAATCCTATCCTGGATTCATTTTTTTTATTTCGACATGTTGTTCATCAGTCGAATATGGTACAATATTTTCCCAAGGCGATATAATTTTAAGAATCAAACAATAGTTACGAAAAAATAGCGTCCTGAAATATATACAATTATTATCCAAAAAAATATATCAAATTATGAAATACGAAACATTCATAATATATATCGACAAATAATGATGAATTATGACGAAATACAACTCTTCATAAGATTTGTACAAAATGTGCGCGCTATGTTAGTAATTGCAGGAAATATGAAAAACGCGCTTTAGGTTGAAGAGATCGTCGTCGAAGGTAAAATGAACACAATCACGTTTTTAAGTAAGGGGGTAGGTACATATCTGTGGTAGGTACATATTTATGCGTATTATATCGATTATATTTGTGACTCGCATAAATGACATATTCCATGGTTTAATTCTTTCCATAGAAACCAAAAATTCTCTATGACCTTTATCATCTGAAGAATTTATTTTTACTGTATTCGGATTTGTTTTCGGAGAAACTGACGTAATAACAAATGGTCCCGAATACATTTTATCTAACTTACATTTTTTAGGTGAAGTAACTACTACTAAATCTACAGGAAAAAATCTTTTTTCCTTCGTTTTTTATCGTAGTAAGTTTTCTGTTTAATTTGAGCCTTTTGAATGTTTTACAGGAAAATCTTTTTCATTTTCTTATAGTTTAAAATCTTTTATAATTCTCTTCATAATTTAATGGTATGTTTAAACTTTAAGTTTCTCTTGGTTTACAACTCTCGCTTAGCAAGCTCATTTTTTAAAACTATTACTTAGTGAATAGTCGCTTCTAAAATCTCACGAGTTTTACTCATGGTTTCAGCTAGAAAATATTAATATGAATCATAATCTAATGCAGTAGTCATTTTACTTAGTAAAATATTATCCATTTGAAAGAATGGTTGACGACCATACATGATCTTGGGGGTTTGGGGGGTTTCACCCCCCAGCAGAATCATTTCTCACCCCCCGCAAAAAATTTTTACCCCCCCCCAGAATTGGCGATTTTTCAAAAGTTTCCTAAACTTACCTGAAATTGGTAGAAAAAGTGTCTTTTAAGGGTTTTTGGCTATCTATTTGCTCAAAATCGCCAAATTTTTGGCGCTTCGCGCCATATATTCATGTTTTAAGCGATATATTGGTGAATTTATCCGACTTTTTTCGAATTTTTTTCATGATTTCATGCTCTAGAACGATAGAGTATCGTCAGAAACGCCAAAAAACGATGTTTTTTAACGCGTACCGGCCATTATTGGGCCAAAAAAGGCACTTTAGGTTCCACCCCAGAATTCCCATACTGTGCTTGTATGTTGACGACCATACATCAAATAGTATGGGGATTCTTATGTAGACTCGTGTGGTGTTGCACGATACGCAAATAAGGCAAATGAAAGGTATTTCTCCCAATTGTCTGCTTCATTAATTGATAAACATTTTGATTGATCAATTAGGGTTCTATTAAAGCGTTCAACAAGGCCATCGCCTTGTGGATGATACGCTGTTGTTTGAATTTTCTTAGTTTTCATTAATGCCCAAACTTCTTGCATTAGTTTAGAGGTAAAATTTGGGCCACGATCAGATAAGAGACATTTCGGCTCTCCGCGTCTCAAAACTATCTCCTTAACGAAAATATCTGTCACTGATTCTGCTGAAATATTTTCTAATGGAAAAGCTTCAACCCATTTTGCGTAATAATCACAAAATACAATTAGGTTGGTTCTATCATATTTAGACGGTTTCAGGGTAAGACAGTCGACTCAAACCATTTCGCAAGGTCCCAAAACATGAATGTTAACTAGTGGCATTTTTTGCTTCATCTCAGTGCAAGTTAATTGACTTTGAGGGCAAGTTTGGATCCAATTTTTAACATCTGTGCCTAAATCAGGCCACCAATACCTCAAAAGTATTGTAGAAGTTACTTTTGGAATTCCAAAATGTCCGGCCATATTTGCGCCATGAAATTGGTGCAAAACTTTTGAAATTAACGGTTTTGGAATGACAAGTTGAAAACCGTATTTTCGGTCAAATTATTTTGCCAAATTCTGTATACACATTCATCAATTATACAGAAATTTTCATATTTTTTACAATATTTTTTTGATTTTGTTGAAGCTTTAAATATTTCAGAAATAAACGGATCTTTTTCCTGCGGATCAGCCAAGTTTATTTTATTTAAATCGATCGATGTATCACTTTCGATTTGAATCATATGATCGAAAGGTATTTTATTTTCGACACTTTATCAATGTCTTCGTTTTCGCTATCTTTGTGCCGCATTTTCTCATTTTGCTTCCTTGTAGAAGCTCGCGCCATAACATTAACCTTTTCCGAAATACGAGACAGGAAATCAGCTGCCTCGTTATCCTTTCCGGGTATAGTGCTGGCCTCTTAAAAAAAACTAGTCGATTTGTAACCTAAAAAAAACCCACCCCTTTTATCAATAACCAAAAGGAGATGACTGATGATATTATACTGGCGAACAAGCTATGCCTTGAGGATTACAACTGACCCCTGGTCGCTTTCCGGATCATTCAGAAACTTGAGATATAAATTTGTCGAAAAGTTCTAAAAATTGCCATTTTTATTATTTTTTAAAGCATTTTTGAGGGTCAGTATTTCTACCCGTATTCATATTTGCTGAAATCTTTTATGTTTCCACGTTAGGCTCCCTTGCAGACTAATGTCAGAAGAAAATTTAGTTCTCCTATGTCATCCACATAGCTACAGTATACCTTCAAAGTCAAACCTAAAAAACACCAGTTGTAATTTAAAAAAACCAGCGCCAATTTTTACAAAACTTAGCAGGAATTCACAAAAAACAAGAATCACCCCAAAAACCGCCAAAAAAACCACTGTAACCTAAAAAAAGATGAATGCTAAGCATACGTTGCTATGGCAACGAAATTACTATTCATCAAGTTGCATAATTTTGCACTGATTTCTTGCAGAGGATGTAGAAGAGTCTTACCTAGAGTCGTTTTTATCACTTGAAGACTTTATTTGTGAAATTTATAGATCTTTTAATGAAATTCAGAAAAAATTATTGATTTTTATATAAATGTGATAAAATGAACGGAAATATCGTAAAAAATGAATTTTTTTTCAAAAATGTGATCATTTAAGGTTACGCTGCAAACCATGCACCTCGCATAACATTTTGGGGTTGGTTTTTTTCCCCATGTTTTTTTCAAGAAAAAGTGGTTTTTATTCAAAATTTCGTATTTCATGCAAGCTTGCTATGAAATATAGCGCTTAAAAATTCTTCCATGCAGCAAGTTATAGGCCTAGGGCAGCTGTCAAAAATAGGTGTTTGTTGACTTCTTCAATGCTATTTGTTCTGAAGTTATAAGCCAAAAACATGAAAATGGTTTTTTAGAGGCCAGCACTATATATGTCTTATCGGGTACTTAAATTTATCGAGCGCAGCTGCCCATTTCTGTACTCGATTATTTTTTGATACTGCCGTTTTCATCCAAGAGAGCGGTTCACGGGTCACCAATGTAACGTCGTCGTTGGGTTGGGTGTCCGTTTATTATTTAACGTTACAGTTTAATTATATAGAGCGCACTTAAGGTTACTTAAGTGGTTTAGTGACGCTGGTATTGCTTCAGCGCGCATCGGACTAGACTATTTCAGACTGATCCCTTTACTAGTTATAAACGTGTGCTTATATAGAAGGTTACACATGCAAATTAACTAAAGAGGTTAAAGTAATTAATAGATGGAACACGAGCGCACGTAAATAATCGCGTAGTGGCCAATGGCCACATATTTATGTTCTGCAGCTGACACTTTCTTAGTTCTCGAATGGGAGTGTAAAGAGTGCGAAAATCTGTGGGTAAAAAGACACATTCTAGTCGAGTTTTCAACTTGTTTATGCCTGTCAACAACTCCGGTTATGAGATTTAAGAAATTATTTCTGACAGAAATGTACTACGGATCAAGGGCTATCCTGTGCTTGCCAGCAAACTTTTCTACGATCAATACGCAATTAGTACCAGGGATTTAAACTTTACACTCTAGTGGATGAGTAAAAAACCGATTTTGTCCGAGATTTCTCTGCCAACATTTTCGGTTATGAGTTTGGATGAATTGAATGAAATAGAAATAAGGTAACTTCTAAGGGCTACACATCTAAGCAAGCCGCGTTCAAAAAAACGTAATATTGTGTTATTTATGGGGGGTGTAAAGTTCGAAATCTGAGGTGTAAAATGGGCGAAAAAACAGGTTTCTTCGTTTTTTGATTGGTAAATCATATCAAATATTTTGCGGAACATAAGTTTAGCACATACAAACGTACTACAATCAAAGGGCTAGTACAAACTGGCCCGAACCGAATTTATTTACACTCAATGGGGCGTTAGGTTCAGATTTTTAAAGTTTGCAATGTGGTGGACAATGGAAAATACAGGTTTGTCCATTTTTTGTTTGCCACTTTCTCTGTTCAGAAGTCGGGCGAGGTCGAATAGGATAAAAATAAAGTACTTCCTAAGGGGTACGCGTCACAGCGAATTGCGTTTGTTTACATCAATATTTTGCTTTTTCGGTAAATGTAAAGTCAAAAAAATGGGGGAGTTTAACGTGTTTCTGCCTTGTTTTTCTGCCAAGTTCTGGGTTGTTTGCACTCAACAGTGGTGTAAAGTTGTTTACATCTGATATTTATTTGTCCTCGGTCCATTGTGTTGACTTAATGTTTTCATAAATGTTGATCGTAATATCACAGTAATATCAGAATTATGAATCCGACTGAAATTTTCTTCACACTCTGTGGTTGTGTGAAGTTTACACTGCATATTAAGTATAGTTCTAGAGCCTTGCGGAAGTTTAATTTTTTTAAATGTTCTACGTAAAATCAGAATTGGGAATCTGACTGTTAGTTTTCTCTACACCTAGTAGTTATGTAAAGTTTGCACTATTCCATATGTTGTTAATATGTAGTCTATACTACAAATTTATTTTACTTCCAAATCTGAGCGTTAGTGTTCCTTACACTTGATATTTGCGTAAAGTTTATGCTGAAAAACTTTGATCTGTTTAAATAATGTAAGGTTGTCTCGTTAAAGAAGGATAATGCTGATGTTAAGAACAATATTTTTTTCCGCGTTCTTGGACTGTGTCATTATTGTGGTATGCTACTGTATGTGTTTACTGATTGATGTACTCAAATCATGCTAATTAAAAGCAGGGTACTAGCAAAGAAAAATGCTCCGATGGAACAAAAAGGATGAATATACTTGGAATGTGGATTATTAAGGATGTAAAAGGAGGGGACTAGGAAAAATATACCTAAAGTCGCAAAATCTGCTAAAAAATCATACTTTCTCTAAGCAACGGAAAAAATCGAAGTATTTTCTGCGGCAAATAATGTTCAAAGTTTCAGATAAGAGTGTATAAACGAAATCTGTAATGTTTATTTTTTAAATTGCTGGCAAGTAGCAACGCTGACTAGCTTTGTATCCTGATCGATAGAAAACTAAGTTTTATTGTATTTAAAGTTGTTTTATTTTGTTTTGAGCATCAAAGCAAGCAAAGCAGGGGCCGATTGATTAGTGCACACAATCCATAAGGGCATGCTAGTTTACCTACATTTAGTCTGTTTCAAGTCAACTTAAGTGTTTCCTACTGTTTTAAACCATTCATTCAATTGGCTTAGAAAGACTGTTAGTTTACTCAACATCATTTCCCATAGCTACTGCGTAGTTAATGTGCTGCTTTTTCAATCATTTTATGGTTAAATATTTATTTTAATCTGTTGGCCGCAGAATATACTTCGATTTTTTCCGTTGCTTAGAGAAAATATGATTTTTAGCAGATTTTGCGACTTTAGGTAGATTTTTCCTAGTCCCCTCCTTTTACATCTTTAATAATCCACATTCCAAGTATATTTATCTTTTTTGTTCCATCGGAGCATTTTTCTTTGCTAGTAGATAAATATTCAATGTTGTTTCTAGTTTTCTTGCTTGACGGCTATTTAAATTCGCAAGCTTAATCAGGCATAAGCCATTTTTTATTTTGCTACTTGGCTAATTTAGAATCTCTAAGTTTGAACTTTACACTATCATTTTATTTAGATTATTTTGCTTTTTTGGGTGCCTGGCTTGATACACTTTGCACTATTACTCCGTTTCTTTTTATTTACTCAATTGATTGCAGCAATGAAGTTTTATTAGTTTAAAGGGCTTTTTCAAATAACGTCTAAAATTTAAAATATAATTGAAATAAAAATGATTATGTTTAAAACGCTTAAATTATAATTAAAGTTTAGAATTTTATCTAAATCAGTAAATCGAGTACGAATTTAAATAATTTTGATTATGAGAGCATCATTAATGCGGGTTCGAATCACACATGGGCGTGGGTGGGTCTGTACCCCCAGAAGTTGAAAACCCCCGCAGATTACTGTAGACCCCAGAATTCTATTTTTAGTAACATTTTTGGCGATTTGACCCATCCCGACCACCCACCCCCAGAATTTTGGTGCTGCCCATGTATGGCTCGAATTGTAAATGAATTTAATTGCGCGTTCGCCGTATACTAATTGACTTTGCCGTTACTGCGTCTACATACCGTTATTATTACTGCAGCATTGTCAGAAAATTTGCCTTCTGCTAATGGCGCTAATGGACCAAAATTAATGTCAATTTTCGAATTGTTGGAATTTATAGTGAATGAACCGGCGCCTCGCTTGCCGGTCAAATATTTCGGGTCGGATTTCGCCGATTTCATCGATCGCTGCTTAGCAATATTTTTATTTTTATTTTAAACTGATTCATTTTACACCATTGATTTTAAGATCACTAATTCTTGGGCTTTATTGTCAAAGTGTAAACTAAAATCTTATCTATCGGTGTAAAACTAGGACAATTGAAATTCTGGGTCGAAAATGCATGCTTAAACGCTATGGTGTAAACGCGCGACATTGAGCGCAATCTCTTTTCAGTCGTTTTTGTAGCATTGATATTTCGACCCATTTCGATTCCTAATCCTGATCGATTTAATCCCGGTCTTAACGTGAGCTAGGCTCTTAAATCGAGTTTAAAGTAAGGCTAAGTCTTTTGCTTGAGTCAGTGTAAAGTAAAGCTGAGATTTGTAACCACCGTTCTATATAGTACGTATTGGTGCAAAATACCCCCTCCCCAGAAACCAAAATACCCCCCAGAATTAAATTTTTGAAGGCCATTTTTTGATGTTTGAAAAATCTTGCACCCCCCCCAGAATTTTAATGCCGCCCACCTATAATGCAATCCCTTCCATCATTTAAATCCGGGATTTAGTTTTGTAATAAATAATTCGCTTTACACTGGTTGCGCGTATCTGTAGGTTCTTTTCTCTTTATTTTAGCTTACAAAAGACGCCGCAGGATAGGGCTAGCCTTAAGTTTTTGACGGTAAGTTACTCCGTTATGCGCCTTTTTTTGGGTTCAGAAATAGTGGGTATTACGCGTCAAAAACATCGAATTTCGGGGGTTTCTGACGATGCTCCATCTTTCCAGAGCAAAAAAAACAGAAAAAAAATTCAAAAAAATCGAAAAAATTGAATTGAATGAAGTATAGTCAAAACACGAGCATATGGCGCGAAGCGCCGAAAATTTGACACTTTTGAGCATAAAACGCTTAAAAAGCACCTTTTCTGCGAATTTTCTGAAAATTTCCTAAAAGTTTCGTAAAATTGTGAATTCTGGGGCAGTGATCGGACCGAGGGTACTTTTTGGACCCTCGGCCGAGGCCGAGGCCGAGGCAACTTAAACCCTTTGCTCTCCGAGGCCGAGGCCGAGGCCGAGGGTAATGCCGAGGGTCAAGCTTATATACCTATACCCATAAATAGTACTCTTCGAATATTTTGTATGCACATGAGCTAGAGAATAATTGTAATATTAAACACTTTTTCGAATGTCAAACAATTAATGTTTATTTTCAATAATAGTAGATCAAATGTGTGAAGGATTTATTGAATAAAGTCAGCAGCATGAAAGCATACTTAATTTAACAAGTTGCCGTTGATGAAGACTTGGAAAAGTTAATAAAAAATATGGCCGAACAAGCACTTAAAAACTATTATTACTATAAATAAGAAAACAGTGTCGAAGAAATAAACGAACAAACGAAATAAGCTAAGTAAAGACAGAACTGTAGCCATTGTTGTGCTCGCTTTTGCAGTAATGCATGCTTAAACACGCTTTTTCGGTCATCCAATTCTGGTGTGGCAGGTAATATGACGGAAACTGCACTGTACTTTCCGATCATAGTTTCCCAAGGTCCAGAGTTGAGGGAAGGGTGAAATCCCAAAATGGGGGACCAGTAAATTAAGTAGTGTCTTTGTATGAGCGAACAAATTTTTGTAGATATTTTATATAAATATATTTTTAAAGATACACATTTTTACATACTGCCAGTGTGTGACCTGCAAGCGGCATGTAGTCCTAAACAGTGTTTTTTTGTGCAAGATACCTTTTTACATATACAAGGATGGTATCCAAAAGTCTCAGAACATTTTGTGCATGCAAATTTTTGTGTACTATTATAGTATGGTATAGTAGCGATTTAGTGTGGTAAAACTGGGTTTTTCGACCTTTGGTAGTGTATCTTAACTAATTCCTGGGTTTCTGAATATTTGATATTTTTCCATTCTAAATGCAAATTCTACTACTTTAAAGATACATAGACAGACAATTACTGATGCGCCGAAAATTTTCGGAAATTTTACAGTTTTTGTCTCTCCAAAAATCTTTGTGCATGTACAAAGATGGTCCTGAAAAGTCTCTGTACATTATGAAAAATTATTGCCGAATATAAAAAACAGTGGCCCTAAACGTGATAATTCCGCTTGAATTTAGTTGATACTGTTAGCTCGGCACGAAGCGCCGAAATTTTTATGAGCTTCTGATGAAATCTACACATAAAACTCGACTGAGAAAGCTAAAACAACTTGTACTACAAAATCAGAAATATTACAGATATTGTAATATGCCAATTAAATCTAGTAAGAAGCACTACTGTGCTTAGAAATCCAATGCAACATCAGGATAAATTAGTCAATTTTATCTTTGAAAGGCAAAAAAGTGCAAAGTTATTAAATAGTACTTATTTTGCATAAAATTTTTAAAAACAGTATAAATAGATACAAAAGATATTTAAATCTGCATAAAGATGCCTAGATTACACAAAAATTGATTTTTGAGTGTTTAATGCCCCTGCTTCAATCTAAATACAGTATATTAGCGATATTTTGCGCGAAGCGCCGAAAATTTTTGAAATTTCCTGAAATATACTGAAAAACGATATAATTAATATCACTTTGTCCAAGAAAGTATTTTAACATTGTATAAAAATGGCTCCAAAGAAATGCACGAGCCGAAATTGATTTTTGGATAATCCTGCATTTATTGGCCATTTTGAGGTACGTTTTTGCGATTTTCGGCCGAAAATTCGTGATCATTCACCCCCTCTCCCATAAAAATGGCCGAAAACCATAAGTGTAACAGGGGGCTTTGGGGAATTCCCCACCCACCCAGGGTTTGACGTCCTTCCCACACCCTTCCCTCCAACGTCAGAAAATTTTGACCCATCCTCCCCATTTTTGGCGAAAATTTGCGCTTTGTTGGCTATTTTTAGGTGCTTTTACCATTTTTGACATAAAATTAGAGTCGCTTATCCCGCCTCCTTCTAAAAATGGCCAGGGACCCCTACCCGAAATTTCAAGCCGTTACATGTATGCCGAGCAGCCCCTCCCAAAAATTTTGAGCTGTTGCATGCATGTTTTATAGTGATAGTTTGTCTATTCACTCTTGCTTACATTCAAAAATACTGTATCACTTCGTGAAATTCTAATAATTAGCTGCACTTTTGCCATAGTAAATATTAAAGTCAAAAAATATTCAAAAGGTTTTCACCAAAAATCGTCTGACAATGACTTGAGTCTTGTACCCTGAGAGGAGGGTTATAACCCTCCCTCACCCCAACTTTGGGAATGTGTGTTTCCGATCCATGTAGCGAGCATGAGAATTAAAACTTAGTCATCATATGAATAATAAATTGGCACTTTGCTGTATGTAAGTTGTGTAACTGGGTACGCGACTAAAACCATAAGAAAAGTCTTTAGGTAAAAAATAGCGTGTGTACTGCAGATGCATTCTGAATAGTTAATATTCAAGGGATATATTAAACTTATTCAAATTTGATTTTAACCCTCGGCGCCTCGGCACTTTTCAGCTTCGCCCTCGGCGCCGAGGCCGAGGCTCCAAAAAACGCCGAGGCTTGCCGAGGCCGAGGCCGAGGCCTCGGTCCGATCACTGTTCTGGGGGTTGGGAGGTGAAAAAATTTCTGGTGTGGGGTGAAAATTTTTCTGGGGTATAGTTCCTAGTTTACATTATTTTTATTGTGCAGGCTTTTTGATGCTTCGCTGTCGTTTACTTTTTGCTGTTTATTTAACCGGCATCAGTTTTACCAACACTACGTCGCATATTTTTTATAGACACCTATGTAAGTGCATCTATTTAGAATATTTTTAAGTTTATTATAAATTTATTAATTATCGGGATACGATATAAAATCTGATACATAAGTTAAAGTATTGTTTCTTTAGTTTAAATTATTATAAATTAATAAATAAATTTAAAACATTATTGGTGCGGTAATAATTTTTAAAAAATTATTTAATTATTTATTTATTTATCAGTAATGCTTCATTTTATTTCGTTTATTAATTTCATTACGTAATTTTATTTTTTGGCAAATTTTCACCAGAATCATCCATTTATCACGAATGCGGATAAAAATGTCGTCGATTTAGTGGGTTTCGTGAAACAGTCGCTTGCGATTGAGCCAGCGAACTTGAACTGAAGCAGTTTGCGTACTTGCCAAATATTTATTTCATTTTTTAATTCATTGTTATTTATTGCGATTATAGAGCAGTAATTCGTTTTTATCGTCAATCTTTCCAAAAGTGTTTTAACCATACTTGGACAACACAAAAATTCTGGGGGTGTAAGATTTTTCAAATTTAAAATTTAAAAAATGGCCATAAACAGGGTAGTATGCATACGTGGGCAGCACCAAAATTCTGGGGAGTGCAAAATTTTTCAAAGGTCAAAAAATGGCCTTTAAAATGGTGGTATGGCGAAAAAACACCTTTTTTCAACATTTCTCATCGAGCACTATCCATTGGCATCAAAAAATTGCGAATAAAAAACAACAAAAATTGTATTCTGGAGGAGGGATATTTTGATTTCTAAGGAGGGTGCATACCCCCAAACCCTTCTCCCCCACGCCCAGATGTGGTGGTGTGGCGAAAAAAAACAATTTTTCAACGTTTCTCATCGAGCACTATCCATTGGCATCAAAAAATTACGAAAAATCTCAAAAATTGAATTATGAGGGGCGTATCTTGGTTTCTTGGGGGTGCATACCCCTCATACCCCCCCACGCCCAATTGTGGTTTTCACCCCCTTCCCCCACCCTCCTCAAAATTTTTGATTTTCCGGAAAAAATCTTTTTAAAAGTTGTTTTTTTAAGCTTTTTTAGCTACATTTTGACCCAAAATAGCGAAAAAAGTCCGAAGTCTGAAGCGCACAAAATAAAAATTAATTGTTTAAAGTACACAAATGTAAAATTAGCTATGTAAAGTGCAAAAGGAACAGCAGGATCTGTGCAAAATGCGTAAAATGAAAATCAGCTGTACAAAGCGCAAAAGTGTCAGCGGGATTTATTGTGCGAAATACGAAAATGTTGTGCAGATTGCGGAAAATAAAAATCGGCAGTGTAAAGTGCGTAAAATGAAAGAGCATGAAAAATCGCGCAGAATAAAAGTAATAATTGCCAGTGGATGTAAAACAGATGTAGTTTGGCATAGGCTATGTCGGTGTTCTCTCGTGGTATCCTTCGACTCTAAAAACGTCACGGTACGCGGAGGGTTAAAGTCAGACACGGGCATAGGGAGTTCGGAAGGGGGTTGTAGACCCATCTCCGAGAATCCAGGCCCCGGAGCTGAATTTTAGGCATGTTTTTTGAATTTTCGCCAGTTTTACACTACCCAGACCCCTCAGAAATTGATCGCTCCCCATGTATGGTTGAAGCGTTGAAGCGGAATAATGTAAAGTTCAGAGCAAGAGTAGCATCACACCTGGGCGAAATCCAAAATACCCCTACCCCCGGAATTCAATTTTTAAATTTTTTTTGTTTTTTTCGCATTTTTTGATGCCAATGGATAGTGCTCGATGAGAATCATTGAAAAAAGGTGTTTTTCGCCAACCACCATTTTTAAGGCCCTTTTTGACCTTTGAAAAATTTTGCACCCCCCCTTAAAATTTTGGTGCCGCCCACCTATGAGTAGCATACGTTGTGTAAAGGAAACCCCGTTTACGTTTCCGCATTTCTTTACACCATGTATTCTTTTACATAATACGTGAAGTAATATTTTTCCGCGTCCATTTCGTCATCATATCCGATTTTGATTTGATCCGTCCCACGCTTTTGTTTCATGCATACATATCACGTCATCTCGAACGCATTATTGTGATCAATCTTGGTTTTATTTTACGTTTATTTCGTTGTTAGGTTGAACATTTATATTAGTTTGCGGCTTCGCTTTTTTAAACAGGCATTGCATAAATTGATTTATTTCGCTCGTTAATTGCTGTTTGGAGCATAGGTATATTTTTGTTTTTAATTTTATTGTATTAAAAGTTGCGGTCTCTACAAAAACACATTGGGTAGCTGCATATAGTCTGTTTCACATAAGTTTGGACATAAATTTTAAGCATTTTCGCCGACAGTAAGCCAATCTGTCGGGTTTTTGTCGGTAATGATTTTTGAAACTTATGCTCAAACTTGTGTGAAACGGACTATAGTTATTGAAGTTTTACCAAAGAAGCTGAAAGAAAAGAAAACTTAAGCAGAATCGCTCAGTCGATTCATACAGAAATCGTAGTTAAAAATGTACGCTGACGTTGTTTCCAGAAGCCATTCTCCCTCGAAATCTGAAAAACACCCACGAATTATGTAAGTTATGAGATATTCGTTCCTTTCGCGTTTTTATGCCAATTAGGCACAGCTGGATGAGAAACAAGATAAAATTTGCGCTTCTACTACCGATTTTTCTAACAATTTTTTGAAATGGAAATCAGCATATTTCGAGCTTTCTGGTCGCTCGACGATGCCGATTCATTCTTCATTCGCAAGTTACAGGAGGATTTAGAAGCTAAAACGAAGGGGTTAAAAAATTTCATTTATTTTGTTTGATAATCCCGAAAATTCCTCAAAAACAATTTTCTACCATATGACAACAAAAATGCCTAAATTTTGATAGAAAATTTGAGAAAGTGAGTATAAATTGAACAAAATGAAAGTTAATATGAAACTATTGAGGCAAAATTTTTGTTTACAACCAGCAAACTTTTCACTTTTTTTTCAAAAAATCGATAATTCTATGCAAAGCGCGGCCGATCGTGAGGGAGGGGGCAAAAATTAAGCTCTTTGAACTGAAAGGACCTCAAAGCTGATTACCTATGTACAAAGCGCTAAAAACAATTGCTAACCAGTTTATTAAAGCACTTTCGAGAAAATTTTCAATTTTCATACATTTTCCCCGCAGAATTTCTTATTTTTACATTCTGAGGGTCTATAGACCATAGATGCCCGTGGGGTTGGCGAGGTCTAAGAATAAAAAAAGGGAAATTTCCTGAGGAAAATGAGGTAAAATGAAAGTCAAAATGGATGGAACTTGAAAAAATTTTGTCCCTCCCCTCCGAATATGTCCCCCTAGCGTTATTTAAAAATCGGTAATTTTTAAAACATATTTTCAGCATAACTTTCTTCACAAATTTTTGTATTCTTTACTTATTCTGGTAAAGAATTTAGTCCTGAAGCTAAAAATGCAGTTTAAAAAAGGTCAAAAAACGAAATTAACGTTATTTCTAATTTTTCGCTTCGAGGGGGAAAATCAGAACATTCATCCACTGTGAAAAGTAGCCCACCAAAGTTTCAAGAAGAACGCTTCATTATCCAGCAACTAATGTTATCATAACGATTAACAACCCTATCCAGGGACATGTTGTGCTGTCTTCTCGTGTGTGCGGAATATTCGTTTCGTTATTATTGGTATTACGCATTGCTGCGCAAACGATCAATTTATAGTCTATTTCACACAAGTTTGGGCATAAATTTTAAAAAGTATGTCCAGCAATAAGCCGGCAGATAGCGATTATAGCATCGATTTGATATATAATTATTGTAATCGGCAGTGGCGGATCTAGTATTTTCCTAAGGGGGGCGGTATCCAAACTTTTCCAAAAACAGTCAAAAATAGGTGCAAAAAATTTGCCCTTAACGCGCGAAATAGCGTTTTTTCAGTGTTTTACATTGTATTACATAAAATCACTTTTGACGCAATGTTTTTTCTGTAAATTTTAAAATTTTCGACAATTTTGTGCGAAAAAAATCATTAAATTTCTTGACTTTTACCAAAAATCTGGCGCGAAGCGCCGGAAAATTTGCGAAATTTATTTGTGAAATTATGATTTACTGCTTGATTTCCTGTATTTATAGCATTTAATCCGAAACATCGAAATTTTTAATTGAAAATAGAAGAAAACTATGCAAAAATAGCTGTTTCTGCTGTTAAAATTGTTTTGAAACCTACATGAACAGAAAATGTCTTTCGGGTCGCCAAGAAAGTAAATAATTGTCATTAATAATGAAAAACAGGGGCGGATTTAGGGGGGCGGGGGGAGGCGGCCGCCCCCTCCATTGGCCCAAAATAGTGCGCAAAATTAAGCATTTTTGAGCGATTTTTAGCGATTTTCGGGTTGAAACGGCAAATTTTTCCGCCCAAGTCAGGGTTCCGCCCCCCTTAGGAAAATCCTAGATCCGCCACTGATGAAAAATTTGAGAAATTATGGTCACTGACGGCCAAAAATCATTGCAAATTGCATATCGATTCTTTATCTCGCCAAATATTTTTGGCCAATGCCGCCCTCCTTAAATCCGCCCCTGGTAATCCGTTGGCTTAATCCCGAAAAAATCAAAATTTATGCCCAAACTTACATAAAACACACTAGGCAGGCAGCCTGCATTGCGTTGTTAGCCACATAGCGCAAGTGTTATCTCGTACCTATGTACCTACATACCTACATGCATACCTACCCGCATTTTGCATCTAGTGCACCATGTACACGTGAACGAATCGCAGCGATGACGTCATGAATACTCGAGCAGTTCATCGATTTTCTTCATTCTCTTGTATGAAATGAAAGAGAGCAGCACATGCGCGTTACAACCCGTGCGATCATGTTTTAACTATGCGATATATTGTAAAATTTTGTAGATATTCTGGTTATTACCCTCAAATTAAAGGTAAAACTCGAATCCGATCATCGACTTCGTCGTTGAGTCGGTTTTTTTGGAAATAACGTCGTGGGGTTCTGCGACGTTACTAACATCCTTATGTCCTTTCATGTGCCCTCTCAATTCGCAACTAACAAATGAGAGTGTTCCGATGGAACTAAAAAGGACGAAGATTGAAATTACGCATCATTGAGGACTTAAAACGCAAAAAATCCGAGTTAATTTATATTGTGCGGCCTGCAGACGGTAGTTGAGCCTTCTTATTTAAAAACGATATAATGTGATTTTTCACGCTATCACGGCATGCACTGCTGTTGAAGTGCAATTAACAGCATGGTGCGCTTGTCATAAATCATTTATCAAGCCTTGGACAATTTAATAAAAATTACTTTGAAAGAGAAATTCGATATTGACAAGAACTAAATCGGTTATTATGCTGACACAGGTTACAGCTTCTTCATAATCTGTTTTTCTGAGTCAGTGAACGATGTTTTGTGAAGGCACGTTTTTCCAGAGGCCGCAGAATATACTTTGATTTTCGCGTTTTTTAGCGAAAGTCCAATTTTTAGCAGATTCTTACAATTTTCAAAGACACAAGCGACTTTTCCCTCCCATCCTTTTATGTCCTTAATGATGCCTTATTCTAAGTTTATTCGTCCTTTTTCTTTTATCGAAGCATTTTTGGTTGAAAGTCCTCTACTTTTTCATGAAAAATTCAAAAAAACGTATCCGCTAATCAAAAATCTATATGCTTACATCAGAGTTTTCGGCAGGAATCCAACCAGATGTACCTGACGGAAGGGCAAAACAAGCCGCCCCTGCTCCATTGACATAGGATCTGCTATACTATATCACTACAAATTTATTATAAAGTGTCATCAATAAAAAAGATAACGACATTGTGCGCATTGCAGTGAGCAAAAAACGAAGAGCGAGTAACAATGCAACTTGAGAGCGGCCGGTAATGTGCAAACGCGTGCACAATGCGAACTAAAGACGCAGTTTAAATTTACATAGAATAGGCACTGGGCGTAATTTAATGTAATTACGCACCTAGAAAAAATTATCACTGCGTATATGTGACCTAATGACAATATACCAACGTTTGCATGTTAAATACTACATTCAATAACCTTACATTATAATGACAAATTTATCCCATAAAGTATGTATTAAATAGCACATTATACAACACGTGTGGCATAACACATGCGCGCAATTCATACTTCGCCAAAAGAAATCTCAACAACAAATTGATGCTAAATAATTTCAAGGCCAGATTCGTAATTTTGACGACGTCAAGGAGAACATTTGATTAAAAATTTAGCCGCCTGCAATACTCTAGAAAAAAGCAAGTTTTCAGTTTAAACTATACACAGCCACCGAGTGTAGAGCAGAATTTATTCGGATTCTTAATTCTGATATTACGATCAACGATTATGAAAGAATCAGCACTTAATAACGGATTGGAGACAAGAAAATGTTTGGTGTAAATCACTTCAAACCACGTGATCCCTATTACATTCTTAGATTATTCATTATGCCCAGAGCTCGGTTTCACCACAAAGTTACGAGTTCCGAGTTACGGGCACACCTGGGCGTGGGGAGGGGTTTGGGGTGGGGGGTACGCACCCCCGAGAAATCAAAATATCCCCTCCCCAGAAATCAAAATACCCCCCCCCCAGATTTCAATTTTTAGAATTTTTTTGTTTATTCCACAATTTTTTGATGCCAATGGATAGTGCTCGATGAGAAACGTTGAAAAATGGTGTTTTTCGCCATACCACCACTTTTAAGGCCATTTTTTGACCTTTGAAAAAATCTTGTACCCCCACCAGAAGTTTAGTTGCCGCCCACCTATGGTCTACGAGTCAAACTAGTACTATTTACGAGTATTTTTCCTCGAGCTACGACTGGGCGGTTTCACTACAATGTCATGATCGAATGTTACGAGAGAAAAGATTCGTGAATTTTGTAATATTTTCGCGGACCAAAAAGAGGTCCGTCTTAAAGAAGTGACGGACTAGTGCTTTTAATAGTTATCTGATTAGTTTTTCTCAATTCGTTCCATTTTTGCTGCACACACCTATATATACTGGCAGCACATATAAAGGATAAGAGGAAGATTAATATTAAAAAAGTTCAATAACATTTTTCAGAGAATTCCCATAAAATTCCTTTTTTACGCTGTAGTAGTAATTTAAAATTTTGTTCCTTTAGCCTTTGCTAAATGTTCGCGGCTCTTTTCATAAAAATATTACAATCAATTAGACACATTTTCATGAGTTATGGGAATCGGGAATTTTTTGATTTGCTTCCTGAAAATTAGAATTTCACCGTCCTCTCTTTGGAAAAGAGTCGAATGCACCTTTCATGCAGGTACGTATTAATGTCAATTAAGGATGATTTATCAAATTTGAAAATCGAAATAATACACTGTGATATATTCTTAGCTTCACAACGTCTTTGATCCTGATTTATTCAATTTCGTTTATAAACTATTATTATTATCATTATTATTATTATCAATATTATTATTATTATTAATATTATTATTATTATTATTATTATTATTATTATTATTATTATTATTATTATTATTATTATTATTATTATTATTATTATTATTATTATTATTATTATTATTATTATTATTATTATTATTATTATTATTATTATTATTATTATTATTATTAATCTTATTACTATTATTATTATTATTATTATTATTATTATTATCATTATTATTATTATTATTATTTATATTATTATTATTATTATTATTATTATTATTATTATTATTATTATTATTATTATTATTGTTATTATTATTGTTTATTACTATTATTATCATTTTTATTTGAATTTATGAATTTTCTGAGAAGCTTATTAATTTTTGTTCTCTAGATCCCGAACATAACCTTTTCTGCGCTTTTTCTTTCTAGCGGCATGAATTCCACAATTAATTATATAATTATGCTATTTAAAACGGAAACAATTACTAACGGAGGTGTCATACGCAGAAGAAAAGATATAATAATTAGTTACGAGCGTAGGTGGGCAGCAACAAAATTCTGGGGAAGGAGTGAAATATTTTTCAAATGTCAATAAATAATTTTTAAAATGGTGGTATGGCGAAAAAACACCAGTTTCTAACGATCCTCATCAAGCACTATCCAATGGCATCAAAAAATTGCCAAAAAAGCAACAAAATTTTCAAAAATTGAATTCTGGGGTATTTTGGTTCTTGGGGGCTATTCGAACTTCTGGGTGCATAACCCCACACCCTCCCACGCTCACATGTGGTTACGAGCACAACTGGGCGTGGGTGGGGGAATTGGGTATGCACCCCCCTCCCCGAGAAAGTCAAAATACCCCCAAGAAACCAAAATACCCCCAAGAAACCAAAATACCCCCCAGAATTCGATTTTTAAATTTTTTTGCTTTTTTCGCAATTTTTTTATGCCAATGGATAGTACTCGACGAGAAACGTTGAAAAATGGTATTTTTTTGCCATAACACCATTTTTAAGGCCATTTTTGACCTTTGAAAAATCTTGCACCCCCCTCCCAGAATCTTGGTGCTGCCCACACGTATGGTTCGAGTACTCGTAAAAAGGTCGAAAAGGTACTTGTAGAAAAAGAGTTTTTACGAGTTCTATGGATTCCCTGATGAAACCCTCGTAATACAAGCACCTAGCCCATACTCATTATTCGTAACCACACATGCGCGTGGGGATGGGGTTTGGAAGGGGGTATGCACCCCCTCGAGGAACCAAAGTACCCCCAGAATTCAATTTTTGGAATTTTTGCACCACCCCTCCAGAATTTCAGTGCCGCCCACCTATGATCGTAACCCATAGTCGTAATTCGTAACTCGTAAAAAGATAGTGAAACTCGATTTTGCCTTTAAACGGAACTCGTAGGACTCCTAAAACTCGCGAACTTGTGGTGAGACCGGGCATAGGCAAATACGAGGAGAATTCAGCTGACAAACAAACAGGCAAAATTGTGCTTATTTCATCCAAGTCTGAACTTTACACCATCAGAACTAAGTCAATATTGAGCGCAAAGAAACGCGGTGAAAAAGCGATGACCATCCAAAAGTATACTACAGTTTGAAAAATAGATTGCACAACTCGATGCATAACCGGAGAGAAGCTAGCAGACAAAAAACAGTGAAAAAACATGTTTTTTCACCGTAAACTTAACACCTAAAAATTTAACTCCATTTTAAGTTTAACGAGACGCGTCCAAGCGTGATGAATAATCCATAGGACGCACTTAATTTTTATTATACTTTGCGCGTTCCATTTCATAGCCAGGAACGTAGCTCTGGGGGGAATGGGGAGTCCGGACCCCCCAAAATTCGGGAAAATCGGAAAAATATGACTTTTTAAAGGTTATTTTGTGTATTTTTGGCCTTTTTGGGCTTATCCCCCAAAATTGGTGTTGGTACCCCTAAAATAGGACGGCCAGCTACGTGCCTGTTCATAGCGGACGAAGCTAGCTGACTAAAAAGAGGTAAAAACACATTTTTTGTCCACCTCAGACTGTAAACTTTAAACCCATATAATTAACTCCATATTAATTTTTTATGAAGCGGCCAAGTTCTACGGATAGCCTATAAAATCTACTTTATTCTAACTAAAATTTTTAGGACGCGACTTATAACCAGAGAAGAGGGCAGTCAAAAATCCGGTAAAAATGTGTTTTTTCCTAATCCAGTTCTTTACACTTAGCGTACTGTAGATCAAGAACTACAGCGAATTTCAAAAGACAAAAATTCTTATTAGAGGAATTAATGCTCTACAATTTAAATACATTTGATTGCATCAAATGTTCAAATTGAGTTATTTACAGGCAGCATAAGTGAAAAAATTTAAATTCGACATTTGTCTTACCGTGGGGCTAGAAAAGGTTACTGTAAAAAAATTTGAGTATAGATTCGTGACCTACAGGCCATGGACAACATTTTAAAAAATTGGCCCTTTGCAAGCAATGGGCAGAGATTTGAATTTTTGGTGTAAACTTTACACGCCTATTACAAGGTGGGCATTGAGTGTAAAGAAAAACAAAAAAACATCCGCAGCGAATCTTTTTATCTATCTTTGAAAAAACGCACCTCCAAGATATATTCCGTTACAGCTCTAGGGGGTGGGCTCATATTGGGGGTCCCAAGTATATTATAGGTACGCGGTAGCGCGCAACTGATGATACATAGACCGTAAATCAGACTATAATTACTTTTTAGCGCTGAAGATCGCTTTCAATGCCTAGATTACGAACTATGTATATCTATTGCCGAGCCATTCCATTACTTGCAATCTCGTTATTCCATCCTATTCTAATTGAGCTAGCTTCCATGGATTTTTAACATTTGTCCAATGAATGAATCTGGTGTTCTTAGCTATCTGCTACACATCCATAATTTTAAGTTCAAATTTTAAGAATTTTTGCCGAATGTACAGTAATTTTATAACAACTCAGTGCACTTATCGAGGCATTTCGCTAAATATTCTTAAAGAGTGATGCCTGACTCTACAGAAACAGGTTTGGTTAGGCATTTAATTGGCTAAAGAGGCAGCTGAGGAGGATTTGAATTGTTAAGAATTTTGCTGTCGCATGAGCAGGTTGTTATAAAAATGGCGGTTAAGGTTACAATTGAAATTTATTTCCATGATTTATTACTCCATGTAGCTACATACTATTTTTCCACGCAGAAAAAAATTTTTCCGCCCAAAAAGATGGTGCTTGAGTGTAAACCATATTGCATGCAGCACGCAACTTTATTTACAAGTAAACTTCATACGTATGTACATATACCTACCTACGACGTAGGCTAATACTACAGTCTGTTTCACACAAGTTCGGTGATAAATTTTAAATCATCTCCGACAATAATCCGACAGATTGCGATTACGGCATTGCTCTGATATATAATTATCGTAAAGCTCGGCTTACTGCCGATAAAAATTCTTAAAAAAATTGTGCACGAAGTTAAGTGAAACAGACTATAGAAACACATGTTCGTCGCACAAAACGAGGTAAAAAACAAAAAGTGAATGAAACAACACAATTGCATGCTCATAAAAACATAATTTTGAATATACAACATTCAGGAGCGGATTTAAGAGGGGCGGGGAGGTGCAGCCGCCCCGCCCCATTGCTCAAAAAGGTTTTGGCCATATAAAGAATAGATATGCAGGGGCGTACGCAGAATTTTTAAGGGGGAGGGCGGTCCGAAATTGGTGACCCTATATTCCAGGATATGTTCGCCGGGGCATAGAATAAAGTGCATTTTCTGATGTTTCCGAGCATGCTCTATCCATTAAGCTCATAAAATTAAAACTTTTCGAGAAAGTTTTATTTCCTCTTAATATGCCATGAATTTGACGTTTTTTGGGCCGCGCTTAGGGGCCAAATTATAGAAAATAACGATCCTACGGCGCGCCCGAAAATTTAGAGATTTTTGATGAAAAGATGCCGATTTCCATTATTTTTCATGCATTATTTTCACCTTTTCAAAATTATTTTCGAGCTAAGGGGCAGGCACGTACCTCTGGGGGGAATGGGGGGTTCGGACCGCCCCCCCAAATTGAGAAAACTCTGACTTTTTAAATGTTATTTTGTGCTATTTTGGCCTTTTTGGGCTTAGTCCACCGAAAATTAGTGTTGGTCCCCCCAAAATAGGACGGCCAGCTATGTGCCTGATAAGGGAGGAGGGAGGAAGCCGCCCCCCACCCCCTGCGTACGCCCAGTATATACGATTTATGGCCATCGACCATCGTAATTTCTTAAGTTTTCTGGCGCTTCGCGCCGGATTATACTTACTTTTTACATTTATAACTTTTTTGACGGTCTGGCTCGCACCCATATTTTTAGCAGTTTTCTATTTTTTAGAATAAATTCTAAAAAATTTTTCGTTTCGCGCTAAATGCAATGCTTTGCTCCATATGCATAAAAACAGGAAATAACAAAGTGATTCAAGTCTCTTGAAACTTTTCAGTCGAAGTTTCTCTAATTAACCGTCGTTTCGCGCAAAGAAATTTAAGCAATTTTTCATACTAAACTGCTTGAAATTTTGAAATTTTCCGCGAATTTTTTCGCATCAAAAATTATGTTGACTAAAAATAGACAACATAAAACGGCGGAAAAAAGCTACTTTGCATGTGAAAAGCCGGTTTTCGGACCTATTTTCAAATATTTTTTAGTAAGTTGGGGTACCGCCTAGCCCCCTTAGAAAAATCCTAAATTCGCCACAGCACATACCTACTTTACACTCGTATTAAGAGTGCCCAAGAACACAACATGATTATGCATAAAATTTGGTCAATGACTGGATATTAATATGCACACGAGATATTTTTCGACAATCTTGCCCAATCGGGAATTTGGCCCATGTCGAACAAAGGATCCGCCACGGCGTACATCGTTAGCATGATTACTGATACACACAGAATGCAAAGAATAGAACCCGCTACGACCTGAGACAAATATACACAAAATTAAGGATGAAATAGCATATCAATTATGATTAAAATTATAACTAAAATAATTGATTGTAATAAAAATCCATTATTTCACAGAAATAATAAATGTAAATTAATTACATTAATTATAACAATATTTTGATTATGATAAAAATTATGACTGAAAGGACTTTGCATAACCGTTGTTTATAGCCAAAGCCAAGGCGGAATTACAATGTACAAAGTGAAGATCCTACATCCAGAAAACTTAGAGATTCCCTGATGAGAGGAAATATACGGAGCGAAAAAAGGCGGAAAAGCTGCAAAAATGCACTTCTTCATTGAGCTATCACTTAATCACTTCTTCACTTCTTGAGAAGAAAGTATTCTTAAATATGGCTTAAAGCTGCGTGATCCTTCTTAGTTTGAAGAAAGGAGAAATAAATTGTGGTTTAATTCAGTCAAGGAAATACATGGACGTTAAGGGAGTTCGCTACACATAAGCGTACGTAGGGGAGGTTTAGCACCATAGAATTTAAAAACGATAGAATTGAATTTTTGGCGCTCTTTTACCAATCTTGCCACATAAAACCCCAAGACTTTCGTGGTGACCATATGCGCATACATGTAACGTGGGAATGAGAGATCCCCATGTAAGGTTGGTCGTTATCCATCCAAGCCAAAGCCAGAAAATTTTCAACCCTTTTGAAAAAAATTACTTTTTTAAAGGCCGTTTTTAGGTTTTTTCGGGCAAAGATTAGAGGTCATTCACCTAGCCACCCGTAAAAATGACCACCCAAAATTTTGAGCCATTAAATGCACGCGCATACAAGTTTGACTGGATTCTCTAGGATACGGACGATTCACAGAATTAAATTTTCAAATATGTGATTTATCGTTTAGTCATTTTTCGCGATTTTTCGATGCCAATGATAGAGCTCGATGAGAAACGTCAACAATGGTCTTCCTTTGCTCATTCCATCAACTTTTTGCATTTTTTGTACTAAAATTTCTGGACCCCGAAATCCAGGTGTTGCCAATTTAAGGTCAATAGGATAAAATATACCTACCATTTGACTCTATGAACAAGGTGAGATGTTTTAGTTACCGTATTCGCTAGAAGCTTAAAATTAAAAGCTTTCGAAACAAAGAAGCGCAAAATTACGCATTGCAGATAAACAAATTAATAAATTAGTTAATTAATCTAACAATAAAATTAATCTAATGATAAGACTGGTTATTAATAATTAGGAAATCATGTACCTATATGAGAAATTGCTAACCTGTTTTTACTTTATTCTTCGAACTTTCGAGAGAAAAACGCCCAAAAAATGGTATATAGCACGTTTCAAAAAATCAGTACATTCATTTTTTTATAAAATTTCGTCCCTGCTTACCATACATGCACAAAGTGGGGGTGAGGGGGCATTACCCCCTGAAGGGTCAGCCAGACAGGTATTGTCCGGCGATTTTGAGCTGATGGTACGTGTTTTGCATCATTTTTGAGGTCAAAAGCAGTAAAAACGTCAAAATATTTCCGGCGCTTCGCCACATAAGTACATTTAACTGCTTTTAATTTAAAAAGCGCCCGAAATTGATAAATTTTCGCATTTTTCAGTAATAAAAGTGATATAATGCAGTCAAAATTGACTAAAAATGCCTTTAAAACGCGATATTACTACGAAAAAACGTTTTATAGGCTATTTTGACCATTTTGATCATTAAAACAGCAAAAAAATCGTAAACGTTAAATTTACTGTTTTGGATTTTTGGGATTTCACCCCCTGCCGACCCTGGCCTTGTGCACCTATGCTGCTTACCATGTCTTTCAGTTGCATTGTCTTGTATTCAAAAATAACGGCATTAGGCGGCGTACTGACCGGAAGTACGAATGCATACGAAACGGCAACAACGCAAGGAAGCAGGAAAAACAGCGGATTCGTACCCGATAAATCCGCCTTAAAAAGCGCGTGAAATATTAGAGATAATTTCGGTCAGTCGATTAATCAATAATCGAATAACAAATGAGTGATTCTTACCATACGTGATCTTGGGGGTTTTGGAGGGGTTTCACACCGAACCTAGAAAATTTTTTACCGTCCCCCCGAAATTTTTTCACTCCTACCCCGTAATTCACGATTTTCCAACGTTTCAGGAAATTCGTTGAAAATGTGCAGTTATAAGCGTTTTTAGCCATCTATCCATCTATTTGCTGAAAGTGTCAAATCTTAACCGCTTCGCGTCATGTACTCGTTTTTGACTATATTTTGTTCAATTAATTCATAATTTTTAGAAAATTTCCTCATGCTTTTATGCTCGAAGAAAGACAGCGCATCGTCAGAAACGCCAAAAAACCCGGTGTTTGAGCCCAAAAAGGGCACTTTTAAATCTAATCCCCAGAATTCTCATGCTGTGCATGTCTGACTATGTGATAACGGAATCAAACCGGACAAGTGGAACTTGCTTTCGGGCCAAAATTCGTTTCTAATGAATGTGGAACGTATCAACAAAACATAACGCAATTTGCAGTTTCTTCCAGATTTCCTTGTATTTTTTCTAGTTTATTTTAATTCAATTTTTTACTATTTGTGCTTTATTCGCGACTTAGATATATAATTTTTTGAAAAGCTAAAATGCAAACAAATTGTCTCAATTTACTTTCCATATGTTACTGACCTACATATGAATACAACATTTTAATATACTTCTTGCATCATGGTAAGCATTAATTTATCCTTCTTCTGATCCTTTAGGTACATACTCGTAAATGCATGTTATGCTTTTATTATGCGTTATTTTAACTTTGTATATTTTCTGTTCTTATACGGTTGTTATTTTAATAATCTTTTCGTCGTTTTATTAATTTATTCTTCACTTACGCTATAATTTTCTAATAAGTATTAACGATTTTATTGATTTCCTTTTCTGCATTTGAATGTTTAAATTTAGCTTATTAGTACAATACCCAATATTTTTTATACAAAGCTTACCATTTTTGCCAAGACTGGGATAAAAACGGTAGCCGTCGCCGAATTGCTAGCGATCTGCGTGATTAGCGTAACCAGGCACACCATAATGAACGAGATTACGTATCTGGACATGCCGGACGTCGCTTTAACCATAGCGCAGCCGACCCAAGTAGCCAACTGACTCTCCTGCAGCAGAAATGCTTGAAAAATGAAAATTCAACGAGCAGACTTTAAAAGCGATCAACAGCAAGGTATTGCTGAGGCAGGTTGACACCTATCTTAAGTATACGAATTTGAGGATTTGTTACATCATACACGTTTGACTTGTTTATAGTGCTTTCTGCGATTAAACTTGGTCATCAACGAGGGGATTCGACCCACAAGCCCTTTAACGACCTCTTATTTCACAGACTAGTGCTCTAATCGCTGTGCCAACGCTGGCCCATTCCGATAATATAGAGTGCAAGTGATTAACGTTTTTAGGGCATAAGGTATTCATTGAGCTAAAGTATGTATAGTCTGTTTCATTCAAGTTTGAGGTTTTCTTTTGAATTCGACCCGCAGCAATCAGGCTACAGAAGTGGCTTAAAGTTTTGATGCAGTAATGCGGCTTAGCGATAGCACATGTCTCACCGTAACTCGATATACTGTAGAACATCCCGACGATGGCGTTAGTTTGAAACACTTTTGTAGGCGCTTAAAATTTTTCCGAAAACCTCAGAGTTAAATGAAACGGACTAGAGACATGAATGCACATTACTAAGCCTAAGTCTATGAATAAAGTAATCCTACAGAATAGAAAAATCAAATAAGTAGACATAAAATACTGCTCGCTTTTGCAGTATTGATAATCGCAATTTAAGCATCACACAAATGAAATCAGCTTATGTGAAAAACTTGAAGCAAATTTGTTGTAAAGTGCAAGACTGTGTAAATAGAATCAATCACTTTAAACTGGACTGTCGTTTTTTTGCTACTCATGCGAAAGCGTCTTTCTGCAGCATCATAACTTGGATTACCGTAGAAATGTTCCGATCACGATTTTTCTGATCGATTTTCGGACGTAAAATTGTTTAAAAAGCCGTTTAAATCGCTTTTTATTTCCTACTGTAATTCACGGGATTCGTTAGACATTTGCCCTCTCTTCTACTCCTTTCGCCAATGCATATCCGCCTCCGAGCAAGATGACCACACTCCACGGAAATTTGCGTTTTATTGCATCCCACGTCATGAGTGGGCCGTGCTTTTTCGATTTATCTGCAAATAACGAATGCTTTAGATAGTACCTATGCAGTTTATATTACCAGACATGCACATGGGGGTCAATGCTCCGTGACCATCCATGGGCAGCAGCCAAACTCTGAGGGTCTGGGTGGTGAAGAATGGCAGGAATCCCAAAAAATACGCCAAAAATTCAATGCTATCGGCTCTATCGCTTTTAGGGGTCTGCCGGATTCTCGGGGGGAGTCTAGACCACATTTGAGTAGCGACCAAGTTCCGGGAGTTTTATGTTGCGTAAAACTGGAAGAAACTACTAAAATAAAATGGCGAAAATTCAATTATGGGGTACATAGTCACTTTGGGGAGGTCTCACTGGATTTTTGGGGGGTCTAAACCCACCCCCTCCCCTGAGACCCTTGACAAGCACATGGGGGTTTGGGGGTCTGAATTCTAGGAAGTTTTCTGAGGAAAATGGGGCAAAATAATGGCCAAAAATGGAGGGAAATTGAAAATATTCTTCAAAAGCGTTTGAAATTAATCAGAAACTGGTGGGAAAACGTAGTTTTAAACATACTTTAGCAAGAGGTCATTTTGTCCCAGAAAAGCTCAGTAACTGACACCATACCGGCTGACCACCAGATCATCATACTGTGCGCCTGCGCACATTACTATGGCAAACTCCACAGAAATATAAAAATGCGATGTTCCGAAGTGCCAAAAATATCCAAAACAAATAGCGTAACGGAATAAGCGCAAGAAAAAAGTTATGGGAAAATGTTGTTTCCTTTAATAATGATCAGACAGAAACCACAATTAAGGAAAATAAGATTAGGAGAAAAATAAGGTAATTGATGTAATAATTAATGGAAATGAGGAAATATAAAAATAAGAAGATAGGATAAAATAAAAATAAGGCGAAACTGATGTCTAAAATGGACGTATGTCAATTTCTCACGCCAGTGTTCGAACTTGAATAGAAACTATGTGAATTTAAGACAGCTTTCACGCTAATCTTAGTATGCTGCCAAAATATTTTCTAATCGAATTATATGGACCAAAGGACTTCGATAGCGAGGATGAAATTAAGAAAAACGGGAAAAAGGAAGAAAACCGACAATAAATAAAAATCGTAAATTATAAATATTCTGGTTTATTCGAGAGTATTTACAAATCTAATTCAACTGTGGCGAATAAAAAATTATACTGGTAATAACAGCCTTTACTGATTACCATACGTGTTGTTGGACAATAATTGCATTAAATTGCATTAATAGATTAAATTATTCATAAATTCTTCTTAGATAAATTCTTGTTCTTATTCTTCTCTTGAATTCTTTCTTCATAATAAATTTTTTTCAAACAAACAAATTATTCTTCTTTTCGAAGAGCGTTGGGTGAATCCACATGTTGGTGAGGGAAATGAAGTAGGAAAACTCCCGCAGATTATTTTAGACCCCATAACTCTATTTTTAGTAACATTTTTTGCGATTTTTGGCGATTTCACCCAATCAGACCCCGCACCAATTTCGTTGCTGCCCAAGTATGGATGAACCCCTTTGAAAATCCGACAGACCTCCAGAATTAAATTGTGGCATTATTTCGCCACTTTGCCCCTCCCAGCGTTCGGTTACTACCCAAGTACATATCGTGCATACCCAAAACGAATCGAAATATGAAACTTTTAACGAAGAGTTGAAAAGGTGTCAAAAATCATTAGCTGTATCACCCTTTGAAAATGGTTTGTCTTTCGGCCAAACGAAGAGCACAGTCGAAACGAGCATTGCGCCCACCGAATCTTGAATCAACCTAAATACAACGAATCTAAATTCGGATACCGATTTGCGGGTTTCAATGAATTTTAACGTTTTACTTAGAATTCAGATTGAGCCAAACTGGCCAGCCGGGCATGAACAGAGGATTGCGAAATACCCAAACGAACACCAAAAACGAAAACCACGATATAATCGACCATTCGCCGAAGCTGCAGAATTGTTAAAATTCTGAGACCAAAAACGAAGAAAAATAACGAAAAATAGCAAGAAGAGGTAAAGACCATTATCAATCCAAAGTCGGAACCATACGTGGGCGGCAATCGAATTCTGGGGACCGATGGGGCCTAATCGCCAAACAATTTAATCTTGGGTTACTTTGATTTTTTGGGATAGGAAATTCTCGGGGATCTTTCGATTTTTTTTCGGGTAGGGGTCTTTTTGAGATTTCGGGGTGAAGTCTTTCAGATTTTTGGGGAGGGGGTCTTTTAGATTCTCTTTCAGATTTTCAGATTCCCATGTGTGGTTGCAACCTCAGTCTGCAATAGTTTTTCCAATGCATATTTCAAGTTTCTAACAAACTTCAGGAGCCAAATGCGCGAAAAGCTGTGGTAGCGACACATACACGGGGTCTGGCTGAACCCCCCAAGCATCTGAAAGATCCGCCCAAAATTGACATAGACTGCCAGAATTGAACTTATGTTGCTGATTTTGGCGATTTTGCCCCTCCCTCCCATCGAACCCCCACCAATTTGTTACCGCTGTCCTTGTATGGATATAGATTATCGATTGCATCACCCTGAAATACACTTATAATTCAGGTCCTATTGGGCTTAAGTTTCCGATTTCTGAGGAGTACTTTCAGAATTATTTCGAAGCGTAAAATGATGAGGCAAAGCAACCGATATTTACTATGAAATTAAATATCAGATATTTGAATTCGTATGAATTTGCGGGGTTTGAACCGAAACCTTAATTTGGCAATTTTTGTAGCCCTTTTACCTCGACTCGGTTGCGCTTTTGGCACAGCGGTGCTTTTGAAGTAACTCGAACGCATTTAATTTCGCTTGTTTTTTATTTAAGCGATGATTTTTTAAAAGTTTTCTTGAAAATTTTTAATCGAAGCCGAAATTTAGATTCAGGCTAATACTCAAACGACGAAATTACCTCATTGAACCTAATTCCGCGTATTTAGCTCTCAATATTGAAGTGATTCCGTCGTCGGAATGAACGCCGCTTTTATCGTGGAGTTGGGGCCTGAAGACGCTTCTAAAAAAAAGCGAAAAAGGAAAAAAATTGAATGTACATAGAGCTGACCGTTTTGTAGTAGTAAAATAGAGGGAATTCGAATAACTTAAATAATATGAATATTTTTATTTTTGATAATTTGGCAACAATAGAAAAATAATATTCTATTTTCAAGAATAAATGAATCCAACTATCGTATTACGTTAAAAATTCGGTGAGGCAAATAAGATTTTTTCCTTATTTTCATTGCAAACGGTCAACCGCAAATTTGCTTCAAAATCGGGATGACTAATAAAATGAACACGTTTTCAGTGACTGAACTATACAAAAAAAACTTGTATGTTATTCGTTAATTAGACGCAAGTCTTGCAAAATTTAATTACGAAATTGTTGGAGTTTTCAGTTATACAAAATGAAAATTTAAATAAGAGAACACATTTAATTCAAAATTTTACGTAAAATGATGTGAAATTAATAATATTGACTAATATACTTATTCAATCTTTTAATTTATGAATTAACATGACATTTATAATTGAATGATTAACCAATTGTTAAATGATAAATAATATTGGTAATTAAAAACTACTAGTTCTTACTGTTATTTACGTAAAGTGAGAAAGGGTTATTCATCAATTATAGCATTAGCAATATCGTACATTTTAGAAATTTGATCATTTTTTCAGATCTGCGATCTTTTTTTAAAGTAAAATTCGAAAACCTCGCACCTCCAACCGACGAATACGCAGAGTAAGACCAGCCAGCAAAGAATGAGGCAGACTATCATTGGAGGTATAGCAAAAGCCACCCAGGACAGGAAATTAACCTTGTCTTGATTCGGATAAAGGCTGAACAAACAGAATAAATAATTAATAAGACAAGAAAGAAAAAATAACAACAACAACAAACCAAACAATTAAAAATAAAACTAAACGTGTATATAACTTGCATATGACCAAACATATCCTAAGATTAGATTTTGGAAGAGTCTGACCCTCGTTCAGAATAGCCGTTGACCTCTGCAAAAACCTACTGACTCCCAAATTTCTATTTTTTCGGAAAACCAAAAAAAATATGCCGTTTTAAACCTTTTAGCCTTTTTTCTGCGTTTAGCATCAACCAGATTAATGTCTTTGACTATATTTGTTCATTCATAATTGATTTTTTTAAAATTTTCTGGGGCAAACGCCCGACGCCAGAATTACCATGCAGTTCGTATGGACTAACATTAAATTAGGAAGAGTGCGATTAGGAAATAGATCTACGACGAAGGAAAAATCTTACGATTTTAAACACCAACATCAGGGCTACACAACAAAAAACTGAATCTGTACTGTTGCCAAAATTTTCACAGGCCTACTATGAGGCACACAAGAGTGTTGCTTGGGGAGGGGCGAGTTAGGTCCCACAATACTAACCTTGCAATAGAATTCGGAAAATCCCAGAAATATATTTTTGGCGTTATTAAAGCAATTTTCGCCCCCCCCCAGTAGTCTCAGGAAATTCGATCGCTGCCTATTTTATTATTCCATAAAAATATTTTTGGTGACACGGAAAAATTCCACCTTTTATAATATGATAAAGGAGAAATAAAACAGAAAAACCTTATGATTTGTAATTTATGAAAATCAAGCAAAATAGCTCGAGAACGTAAAAAAATTCGAATTTCAGTCAAGAGGTTAGCCAAAAGCTTAAAAAGTGTAGAAAGAAAGAAAAGTGCGCGGCATAAATCAAATCGGATTCGAAAATTTTCTAAGTCGCACAAGGGCACTGGAGTCCTGGGCAGGAGGGAGTGTTTGGATCCCCGGAGTCCGTAAGACCTCCCTAAAATGTGGGGTAACCTAGATTCGTATTTTTGACAATTTTCTAGCGACTTTACCCCATCAGACCCCAGAATTTCTATTCAATTTTTTGTAAAATTTTAATTTTTGTCTTTACTTTGAATTCTACCATTTAGCTCTACACTTTACATCGGTGGCGGATATAGGATTTTCCTAAGAAGGCAGTATCCCAACTTTTTCAATAACAGTCAAAAATAGGTCCGAAAATTTGGCCTTAACGCGCGAAATAGCGTTTTTTCGGTGTTTTACATTGTATACTTTTACATGAAATCACTTTTTACGCAATATTTTTTCTGAAAATTTTAAAATTATAGACAATTTTGTGCGAAAAAATCATTAAATTTCTTTGACTTCAACAAATATCTGGCGCGAAGCGCCGGAAAATTTGTGAAATTAAGGCGGATAGACGTATAGAAGCATGATTTACTGTTTGGCTTCCTGTATTTATAGCATTTGATGCGAAACATCGAAATTTTTAATTGAAAATAGAAGAATACTATGCAAAAATAGCTGTTTCTCTGTTAAAATTGTTTTGAAACCTACATGAACAAAAATGGCTTCCAGGCAGTGTTTTTTGTACAAGGTTCGTTTGTACATGTACAAAGATGGTCTCTAAATGTCTTTGTACATTTTGTACACACAAATTTTTAGTACGTTAGCAACTTTAGTGAGGTAAAACAGAGTTGTTCGAAATTTGGTTAAGTATTTTAGCTAATTCCTGGGTTTATGAGAGCAAAAATCATAAAGAATCGTCTTAATTTGACATTTTTCCTTTCGAAATGCGATTTCTGCCATTATAAAGATATATAGGACAAACAATTACTCATTTCGGCGCGAAGCGCCGAAAATTCTTGCGAATTCTAGACCTTTTTTGCAGTTTTTGTCTTCCCAAAAATCTTTGTACACGTACAAAGACGGTCCCGAAAAGTCTTTGTACGTCAGGAAAAATCTTTGCCGAATACAAAAAACCGTGCTTCCAGGTCGCCAAGAAAGTAAATGAATGTCATTAATAGGTATCATTCGGCGCGTAGCGCCGGAAAAATTTGAGAAATTATGGTCGCTGACGGCCAAAAATCATTGCTAATTGCATTTCCATTCTGTAACTCACCAAATATTTTTGGCCAATGAGGGGGGGGGGGCGCGGCCGCCCCCTTTCAAATCCGCCCCTGCTTAACACAGTATCTTTTTCACTTTAGATAAATATTTTTCCAAATAAGAGTTCATCACATTTCTGTTTTAATTTTTCGCTTAACAAATTAAATTTTATGCGAAAACAACTTTCTAAACACAGATCACTAGATACGATTCGTTTTGTGCTCGGCAAAGATTTTCCCCGATGCACAAAGACTTTTCGGGACCGTATTTGTTCATGTGCATAAATTTGGGAAGACAAAAAAGTGTAAAAAGGTGTAAAATTTTCGAAAATTTTCGGCGCTTTGCGCCGGAATGTAGCTGAAATACACTACCAAAGGCCGCAAAGGCCGAAAACCCCGTTTTTACCACACGAAAATCGCTATTGTACCATATTACAGTACACCAAAATTAGCATGTACAAAATGTACAAAAACTTTTCGAGACCATCTTTGTACATGTGCAAAGCGAACTTGTGCAAAAGAAAACTGCTACTAGATAAAGATAAAGACTGAAAATGCAATCTCACTTACTCTTTCAATTGGCCAACTAGCACGATATTTGGGCTAGTTCCGATCAAAGTGCCAGTGCCGCCCAAACTGGCCGAATAACAAATGCTCAGCATGATAGCCTTGCAAAGACCGATCATGTTTCGATCGAGTCCCTCTAAATTTAAAGTTTCATCAACTTTTACGCTCTTCTTAGCTTCACCTTCAGTCTGCAGGCCCACGCTGAGAAACCTTGATGAAAAAAATCATAAGTAATCGATAAACTGTCCTAAAATAAATAAAAATCTAAATTTTATGCTACTTGAACTATTTTAGCGCAAATATTATGATAATAAGAAAAAATTCCGCGTATTCTATGCAATCCGAACGGAAATTTAAATTTTTTAAGATATTTGATCGATAGGAGCCGCTAAAAATAAAACCCATAAATTAAGCTTGCCATAAATTAAGCTTGATTTTAAGCTGAGGGCTTTACCAGTCAGTTGACTAGAAAATAAATATATTTCGGCTGGATAAGAGTAAAAGATAATGTATGAGAGTATATTTTGAATCCAATTCGAACCGACACTCTAACCAATCATTAACTATCTGATTGATTGGCTAAAGTTTTTTCCTGTATAACGAGTTTTCATGAAATGAGGCTAATTTTCCAGCTGATCAATGTTTAAAATTTTACTATTTAAAACAAAATTCAAAAATTCAAAAATTCACTTATTGTTTCCTATCGCTTCGGATTCTTTATCCGATTCGTCGTGAGCGGTCGAATTTTCGTTGATGGTCAACAGCTCGACTTTACAAGGCGAAACCTTATCGATCTATAAATAACTGATTACATTTTACAAAAATTGAAAAATACTATAGAAGTATAATAAAATACAACAAAAAAATATTATAATAATGTAAAAAATCGAAGAAATATCGCAAAACTCTACTTGATTGTATAAGTGTCCGTTTCTTTCTTTGCTGACCGATCCCATAGAGGCCCTGGAATGAGCTATCAATTCGGCTAAAACGCAAGTGGCTATCGGCGCCATCATGGCTACAGTAGCCACGTTGCTCATCCACATTGATAACAAAGCGGTGGGAATCATAAATCCCAGCATAAGCCTGCAAAAGTAGCAATTTAAAGCCAATATTATTGAATACTAATTAAGAATTATAAAGAATTTATCTTACTATTAAATACTTCTGATTATTAAAGATTATTATTGTCATTTTTTATTAATGAACAATAATATTAATAATAATACTAATAGCCCATTGATCATAAATCTATTAAACACTAGAACTCTAGAAAATCCTACTAGATGATATATCCAAATTTATTTAATCAACAAAATTAACAACTTTAAGCTGTACAAGAATAATAAAAACTTGTAAACTAAGTAAAACTAAGTCAGAATTCATTCATATTTTTTCAAATTAATTAATATTCTTTTAAATAAATTAACTTGCAAACAAAAGTACACGAAATAATCTATTAGTTTTTGAATAAGAAAATCAACTAATTAAGGGAAGGAAAATAAAGATAACTCAAGTCTATACCATCGTGGCTGAGGTCCCATCATAAGCAGAACGCTAAGCGCCAGTCTTTTATGTAGATTTGTCTCTTCGGTCGCTATCGCAACTATCAAACCACCGACGAACAGAAAATTTGCACTCTAACTCATTTAGATGAACTTTAGAACGAGACTCGATCATACATGTACGAGTGCGGCAAGAGAATTCCGGAGGATCAGCACAAAAATTTTTTTCGAAAAGTGCCCTTTTTAAGCTAGAAACAGTTGAGCATCTGGCGAGAGGGCTTGGGAGGGAGGTCAAGACCAGACATGCACGTGAGGGGTATGGGGATCCAGTCTGACCCCTCCTAGATGGAAAAATGGAAAATTTCGTGGGAAACATAAGGCAAGACCGGAAACTGCGGAATAACGTAGTTTTAGGGTTATTTCAGCATTTATACCAGTTTTTGAGGTCATTTTGGCACAAAACCATCAATTTTTGACCCGCCCCCTAGACAAACTGACCGTGCCCCTAGATTAACTGACCGCCCCCAGATTGGCCATGCTGTGCATCTATGGTTGGGATACGTCAAAAATTTTGACGTTTCGGACAATCGAATAAATTGAACAAAATATAGTCGGAAAAGTTAGCTACAAACGTTTTAAAAAGCATATTTTCAACAATTTTTTTCGCAAATTCGACAAATTCTGGGGAATCGCAGGCCACATTTCGGAAGGTCAGTAGCCATTAAGGGGTTCAATCCCCCAAGAACACATGTGTATGAATACAATGCACAAGCAGGCGAATAAATCGGTAAATAACTATCAATAAAACTTAGACGTAAATGAATACTTTTGCGAATTCAAGTAAAAAATGCAGAAGACAAAATAGTTGTATCGCAAAAAGTCTGCATTTTTTGTCCATTTACGACCATTATTCTGCCCTCTATTCCTTAGAAAATTTTGCCTAACGTCTGTCACTCTGGGGAGGTCTGGACCGACACGTTCGAGTTGGGATTTGTGGAATTAACTAAACCTAAGTATAAAAAAGGGAAATTTTTGGTGAAAATAAGGCACAATGAAGGCAAAACATGGATGAAAATCAATGTTTTTTGCAAACTTGCTTAAAAGTAACCAGAAAGCGTGGTGTAAAATATTATTTTAAGCCATATTAATCATTAATATAAAATAATATTAATAGGATTCCGCTTGGAAGAAGAAGAGGAGGAGCAGAAGGTTTATTTGATTGGCTACAGAAAGATAGGATTAGGAATCTTCTTCAATAAATATTTTTGTGAAAATAATTTTCCATTAATTTGGGCATCAGACCTTTTTCATTCAAAGCTAAAATCATCTAAATCAAAATATCTGGAATAATATACAATTAACATATTTGACGCATATTTTAGCATTTATAGCAGTTTTTGAGGCTATTTTGGCTCAAACACACTGGTTGGCCCACCAGACCGTCTAGCCTCAGGACTAAATTTACCATTTAATTTTTGGAATTCACTTCAATGTAAAATTACAAGTTAATAAATTTATTAATTTAATTACCTTCCGGATTATGACAATGGGGCGAAATTGCCGAAAATAGCACCGAAAATTCAATTCTAGTGATGTATCGATTTTTGGGAGGTCTTTCAAGTTCTCTGGGAGGTTAAGACCCAGGCACGTAGCTCTGGGTGGAATGGGGGTCCGGACCCCCCACAGAAAAATGGGACTTTTTAAACGTTATTTTGTGCCATTTTTGGCCTTTTTGGGCTTAGTCCACCCCGAAATAGGATGGCCAGCTACGTGCCTGTTCAGACCCCCGGACACCTGTAACGGGGGTCGACTGTAGCTTAGGGCGTAGTGTATAATTATTGCTGGTTAAATTTTATTATGAACGTCGAGAGCAATTGAATGCAAACCCGTTAAGCGGACAAGCCTTTTTATACGGTTAAATCCTAACTCAGGTGAAAAACAAAATTCAAAAAATATCATACTCTACTGTGATCAAATGCTCCAGGCAATCTGCCAGATACGCTAGAAAGCTCAAAGAAGCTTCGGTGAATGACGCGCGAAGTCATCTGAAAATCTTTTTGATTTCTTATCTCATTTTCATTTAGCTTGAATAAAAACTAATAAAATCGGCTAGAATCCCACTGTGGCGAATTAGTGAGTCTTACGGTAATTAGAAAAAGCCAGCGCCTACGGTAATTACAGTAATTTAAGCATACGATAACTTAAAACACGCCTTTTCATTCTATAGCTTTATCAACGCCTTTTGTGTGGGGTTACTCACTTTGAGGTATTGTTCGCACGTTTTGTCCACAGAAATAATGCCTAAGAGCGGAAATAGAAATATCGGTATAAATGAGGTAACGGGCAATGGAAGGCATTCGCTAATCCAATAGATGGCCATCAAAAGGACGACGAAAGCGCATTTCGATTCCTGCAAAATGTATAAAATATAAAAAAGTTCTAAAAAAACAAAAAATAAAATTTCAGCCCTTAAAGAGAATCGCCAGTGACTGAATAAATCAATTTTGAAACTTTTTAGACATTTAAAAATTCAAAACTTTTTCACGAATTAGAAAAAAAATCAAAAAAAATAGGAGTAGGCCAATGTTTTCCGAAAGATATCAATTTCGGTCGCTGCATAATTTTGTCAAATCCGAATTCTTATCCCGAACTTCAGGACATTTATTAATTTTATTGATTTTCGACATAAGTTTATATTTCATTTATTCAATTTTATCATTAATTTTTTCTCATTTATCAGATTTCAAGACCCTCATTTTGACGTACATTTTCCGCGTGTAAAAAATTTAAAAAAGGAATATATATAGTGCCTCCGGAAATAACAGAATTTCGGTCGTTACGTAATTTTGTCAAATACCCGAATTCTTCCCCGAATTCCAGTACATTCATTTTATTTTTTTAATTTTCGACAAACACTGCAATTATCAAATTTTAGTATTGATTTTTTTCGTTTATTAAATTTCAGGACCCTTATTTTCGATACGTTTCCAAACGATTTATGCCCTATCAATCAAATTTCGAAACGAATTAGAGCGCTGTTTTTAACCGGCTATTCTTGAACGCAATCATTTAAATTTGATCTTACAACTGGATATTTCACTGCATACAACATTGCCTTGAAATGCGGGACGTGCAGGAATAGAAGAGTAAATAATTTTTCGGCCATTTTATGTTTCAAAAACGGCACATTACTGAAAGGGTTCATTTAATGTAACGTTGAACATAGTTTAGTAAAAGAGCTAATAAAAATGAATAATAAATGAAAATGAAACTAAACTAAACAAAACATTACTAAACTAACAACAAGCTGTTGAAACTTTGTATGAGTGTAGTCTCGAGTTTTGACAAAAAAATATGTCTAAATGATGATATCTAAACAGCTAGTAGAGAACTTTGAACAACAACTCCTACACAAAACACAGATTATCAATATTGCACACTTTAAAAAGCAAATTTATAACCTTCGTCGAAACGTACTTGAACAAAAAATCCATGACTTCGTCGATCAGTTTATTGTTTATTTTTATTCTTTATTTTTGTAATTGTTTTTTATTAAAACTGTAAGCCGTAGCTAATAGAGGTCATTGTGAGTCCTACTTAATGTAGCTGCGCAGCAAAACTATTCGAA